>JASAMZ010002633.1:0-23204 GCA_030248115.1 Linhomoeus sp. GSCO2_2
AGAGATCAGTTGTTGCGGGCGGTGCAGCTGCAGACGTAGCCGTCGACCTCGACGACCGAGCCGCCTTCATCCCTAGGAGTATTGCCGTCGCCGCTGCGCTTCCCGAACCTCAGGCCGGTGTCCTTGAAATGGAACCCTGAAGGCGAGGAAGGCATCCGCGAAAGATGGTTTGTGGGCTTGGATTAGTGTAAGAAAGTGCTGTAGCCGTCATACGGTTAGCTAGAAGCAAGGGTGCAAACTGTGCAGGTCTTAGGGTGCTCAGAAGTGGTGGTACTTCATCGCGTGGCTTCATGCGTGGCAGACGACGACGTTCCTAACCGTACGCTGCTCTCCTACCATCGAAGCATCTCGTTTCCCAGGCAGAAGTACCTGAAGCACTTCGTTGGGTCTGTAGCGCTTGCCGAAGCGCATGACGCCGGGCATGTCGCCCCTCTTGCCGAACCTCATCACGCCCGGCATGTCGGACTTCTTGCCGAAGCGCATGACCCCTGGCATGTCCGCCTTCTTCCCAAAACGCATGACCCCTGGCATGTCCGCCTTCTTCCCAAAACGCATGACCCCTGGCATGTCCGCCTTCTTCCCGAATCTCATGACTCCCGGCATGTCTTCCCTCTTCCCAAAGCGCATGACTCCAGGCATATCCGACTTCTTCCCAAAGCGCAACACTCCTGGCATGTCTGACTTCTTCCCAAATCTCATGACCCCCGGCATGTCGGCTCTCTTCCCGAAGCGCATTACTCCCGGCATGTCTGCCTTCTTCCCGAATCTCAGCATGCCCGGCATCTCGTCGCCCTCCCTCTTCTTGAAGCCCAGGCTTCTGGCCACTTCGGAGTAGCGGTCGGCGCCCACGATGGCGCGCTTGCCGAAGCGCAGCACGCCCGGCATCTCGCCTCCCCGCTTCTCGCTCTCCTCGTCGTCGCCATCTGCGGTGCGGGAAAGGGACAGGAGTGAGAGAGGTGTAGACACAGAGTGCAAATGTCAGTGCAAAGACGCGAGAATAGAAGCGGTGAGTGACAAAGCGGAGGAAGACAGGCCAAGGATGTGAGAGATGGAGCCGGAAAGAGTGCTAGTGCGCAAGGTATGTAAAGTTGCCTGCTGGTCTACAGCACAATTACGTACCAAGCAAGGAAGGAACCGCCGCCAGAAAGTGAACTACGATAGTCAAAGAAGGAAACGATTGCAGGAAATGGAAGAAGGGCGCTGCCTATATGTACAGAAAGCAAGCAAATGACGCAACGGAAGCTACTTACAGGTACCCGGGATTCTCTTCCCGTATTTCATCTGAAAGGCGGCCAGGTTGTTCCCGCCCTTCTTCTCAAGCTCTAGATCGTCTACGTCGTCTTCTGATCGTTTGATGAACGAAGAAGTGCCTAAAGTTCGATGCATCGCGGTCGCCATTACCTATCGCTCTGTGACCAAGTCGAGGGAACGGATCGATTCAAGGCTACTAGCAACAACCTCGCTTGCCGAAGTGGACACTGGGAAGAGAGTCCTTCTTGCCAAAGTGCATGGGCGGTAGGGCATCACGCTTTCCAAAGTGCATTGAAGGCAGACCGTCGCGTTTACCAAAATGCATTGGTGGCAGACCACTGCGCTTCCCGAAGTGCATGGGAGGCAGACCCTCGCGTTTGCCAAAGTGCATCGGAGGAAGGCTGTCGCGCTTATCTTCCGCTCGAGAAGTCGCTTCGCTTTCTAAAACTTCCAGCTCAGCGGGCCCTTACCGACAAAGACAAGTGAGGGCAAATGGCACTCCAATGAATCACTAAACAGAAGCCACTCACCGGCGGAGGCCGCGATCACGGCAACTGAGAGGACGACAAGTCCGGCTAACAGTAGACGCTTCATCTTCGAATATTGGCAGGTGGGTACCGTGATGAGTCAGCAGACGGTCCCTGAACCTGTGTTGACCCTGAAACAACTGTTCCATTACAGGCGCGCGGCTACACATTTGCCAGTCCATATATTATCATCGTCTCTCCTTCGATCGCAAGCGAGAAACACAGGAAGGCGGCCAGCGAACGACCTTAGGCGCGCGCCAAGGCACCAATTTACCCCACAGAGGGACGAAGCGGCGCCAAGGCCAAGAAGAACACAAACAGAAGCAATTTCAGGTGCAGCGGAGCGTTTCGGCTTCGGCCGGTGCACACACTCCGAAATTGAATCGCTGCGCTTCAGTAGGTCCCCAGTGAACAATGAGCTGTGCCGCGGCAAGACTTCAGAGACTTCTCAGGCATGGAAGAACCCCCCGAGGGAAGACGACGCACCGAGGGCAACTCAGCGACGCCGCCTAACCCACTTCCAAATCGAACACCAAGCGCCAATTCCCTTCATTCACGCCCACTTTGACAGCCGGGTGACAGCAGCGCCAACAACCGACCGACCGGACGGGAAGCGAGGCGACTTATTGGTTTTAGAGGCCGCTTTGTTGAATTAGGATCGGGTGACGTCAAGTCCGGAGTCGACAGAAGCGACCGGAAGTCACTCGACTTATATTGGTCGAGTCGAAATTTGACACCGCCGCTCCGCCGGAAGTGCGCGCCGGGAGCGCGCGAAGCTGTCAATTTTCGGTCCGCGCGGATAGGATCACGCCCACCCAAGGGTCGGCAACCACTAATTGTGCCGAAGTTGTGCGTCAAATTGCCAAGTTCAGTCCATTCTCCATTGTGAATGAGTGCCAACGGACCGACAGCAAAATGGTGCCTATTACGAAATATCACTGTAAAAGTTTCAACTGTCAGCATTCCGGGAGCAAATCGCCGGGCAGACACATTGATGGTCGGCGCTACAACAAGCGTTGCGCGAAGCTCGGATGACGGCGTCACTCGCTTCCGGTCGGAAAAGTGTTTGCTCTCTCATTTGCCCCCACGGAGCATTCTGCAAATGTTCATTATGTGCCACCGATTCCGAGTACAAATGCGCTCCGCCAATTGCATCAACCAACGTCACACGCTAGAGTCTCAAATGGACCGCATAAGCCAAATTCGCTTGCTCGTCGAGTATGAATGCAAGTCAGTTCGCTTGTAAACCGAGCTCTCGAAAGTTTAGATTGCAACAACTGACGGTACATAGTTCGTGCAGCAGGTCCCGACGAAGTGAGCGATCGCTGCCATGAAGACTTCTGTAAGGGGACCCCGCGGCCAACCGGAATTATAAAATCCTCAGTAGCCAAATACGAAGCCCTGATTTCGTTTGTCGGCATGCCCAGTGAGCCAGGCCAACGAAACAAAAGTTGGCTGTTTGGTTTCTGGTTCATCGGCTAGAGCGCCAAACGCCAGAAACGAAATTCTGATTTCGCGTTTCTGGCTCCTGGGGCAAAGCGCCAGGCGCCAATAACAAGCTACCGTAAACCTTATCTCATTAGCAGAGGTACATAACGGCCGTATAGTTGAAAGCCTAAGTTAAGTCTACGTCTAAACCAAGGCTGCGCCTAAGCCTAAGCCCAAGTGTCAGGGGACCTTCCTGCCATTCGAGTTGCCAAGAAAACGAAAACAGGTGCAAATTGAGCGCGTAGGTAAAATCTTGCGATTTACAGCGAAGCAAAATTTTTACTATTTATAGCGCCCCATGCGAAAATTTTTATTATTTATTTATCATGCTACAGGCGAAAATTTGCATTATTTACAGCGCCGCGGGCGAAAATTTTTTGGCACTCCTCCCCTCCAAAAGGGAGGAGTGCTATAGTGATGGCGCGGATTCTGTGTAAATTGGAACGCTCATAAGTCTGGCTATAGTAGGCCGATCGGGGCGAATTTTTTTTTATTCGATAGGTCTCGGGAAGGCGCAGGGTGGATCGAAGGTCTCGACTTCCGTCCGGGACCCGATTTTTGGCGAGTTGCCAAAAACCCGGTTTTTCGGCCTCCGATGAACTTTGGACGCTTAGAATAGTGTTTTGGTAGATCGGAGCGAGACGCGCTTTGGGTCAAATATGTAAAAGACATTGGGCTATCCGACGGTGGGGGCGCCGTCGGGCTGGGTCCGGTCATGCCCGGGCCGGGTCGCAAAAACCCGGTTTTTCGACCCAAAAATAGGGTTCGCGGCCCCCGCTGTAAGTGTTTTATTCTTAAAGTAGAGGTTGTAGTTAATTGACAAGTGGCACGTCTCAGATAGTCAATGACCGCACCGCATTGTTGAATTCGGTCAGATGTACCCCGGGCTGGGAATTATTGCCCAAAGTTGGGTCTCGGGGTTTCGGGTAAAACTTCGGGCCGTCGTACTAGCGATGCATATAAAAACTAATCCTGAGTTAATTTTTGTTTTTTACCTAGTTAAAAAACTGGATCTGAGTTACTTTTTGTTTTTTACCTGGGTAAAAAACTGGACCTGAGTTAATTTTTTAATCAAAAACTAGTTTTTTAACTGAGCAGTTAAAAATTAATTTTTGAACTGCAGTGCTTCAGTCACAAAGTCCGCAAACTGAGTCTTGTCATTCCTGAAAAACCATTTACGTGGCCGATTTGCCCTATGTCGGAAGTGGCTTGGTGATAGTGAGACAAGTTTCAGACAAATTTTGGAGAGTTACTGACAGTTCTGATGGTCATAATCAGTCAAAAGCACCTTTCTAGTGCAATATAATTAAAAAACTGTTAAAAAACTGGCTGGCTCCAGTTACTTTTTTAACTGCAGTAAAAAAACTGACCCAAAATTAGTTAATTTTTGTGAGTTTTTTAACAGCTAGTTGGTAAAAAACTCCAAAATTAGTTTAGTTTAGTTTTTAGTTTCGTAACTCGGAGTTTTTATATGCATCGCTAGTCGTAACTTTTGATAGGGTGCTCATATCGAGATGGGACAAACACCATTCGATAGAGCTCGGCGAGCTCTATAAATGTCTAGTAGGTCACTTCTTTCGGAGAGGCCCAATTTTGTGTGAAAATCGAAAAAATCGATTTTTCAGTCAAAATTCAAAAGTGGCGCGTTTCCTATTTTTGACTGCGCGGATCGATTCCGACGATATTAGCAGGGTTTGTGAGGCTTACAAGTATCTTCATAGGTTTTGAATTTCATGTTTCGGCGGGGGCAATTTTTTGGTGAAATTCACATTTTTCCTACAAATTTTCGGTATTTCGGTGTAAAGTGGGGTCAGTCGAGACATTTTGGTGTCCATTGGACTTTCACGTGATAGAGCATCAAAAGATACGTTGTTTTTGTTATAAGCACTTTTTTCGTCCGACGCGTATTTTGGCGGGAAATTTGAATTCAAAATTTTGGTTGCTCGATTTGTCCAGGGCACCTGCCGTGTAAGTACTCGATTCCGGCTTTACGGGGACGCTGATCACGAATCAGACATTGGTTTTTCGTTTTGAGATCTGTGGGACCATATCTGAAGAATTTGCTTGCCACCCATGCCCTCAAGTGGAAAACCTGGTTGTGCCAGTTCAGCTGAAGCTAGGTGTGTTGTATGTCGAATGTGGGGTATTGGAGGGTCACAATTCCGAATTTGCTATTAGTTTTGCGATCAGAATGGCCAGTAAGTCTCACTGACATGTCTCGTTGATCAATGGGCAGCATGCTTCAACTCCCAAGGTTCTTCTGAAAGAGGGGAGGAGTGCCCCGAGGGGCTCTGCCCCCGTCTACTAATCTTGTTCTCTTGCTGGCCATCTGGGGGGGGGGGGCAAAGCCGGCATCTGGGGGAGCATTTGCCCCGATTGCTCCACCCTGGCTACGCCACTGGGCCCACCAGATGGAGCTCGGCGCCAGGAACGGGCCAACTGCCGTCGTCCAGCTTGAGGCAGGATTGGGGATCTGAAAGATTAACCATCTTGGAAGTTCGCAGCAACTACGCCGAAGTTTGTCGTTCCTCAGAACCTCCGACGGCACCGACGGCTTGTCGATTACAGTGGCCTACAGTATGACGCAGGTTCATCACAGGCACTTGTCATTCGCTCCAATATTAGGTATCCTACTTCGGTAGCCAGTCTCCTTAGGCGTGGCGATCTTCAGACTATCCATCCACACAAAACGGACAAGCTATCCCACTCGGCGGCGCTCGCTACCCGAATGGAAGAGGGAGAGACGTCTGCGCGAGCACGACGGCCTCCGCGAAGTTGGTGACGTGGAGAAGCTCGGGTGGACGGCCGTATTCCCAGGTGAATTTATCGGGTGTCCCATTTATCTATCCCTAGTTTTGATTGCTAATAACTTCTGCGTTTTCCGACGGATTTCGCTGAAATTTGCACACGACAAAGATACATGAGAAGAATTTTTTGTCTCCAAATTTCAGCTTGAACCCTCCAGGCATGCCTGAATGACAAGGCGAAACGTGATGTACATCAATTTCGCAGTTTTCTACTAACTTGCTTGGCTGATTTAGACTGGCCATTGACGGCAGACTAGTGGAAGGGTAGTCTGGAGAATGTTCAGTTCAATACCAAGATTGTTGCCAAAAGGCCATTATTTAAACCTGCGGTAATGATATTCCCATTGAAGGAGCGCCAAAAAGTGTCCGTCTGGGAAGACGCTGAGGAGGTCATGGAGGCGATCGAAAATGACGGAGATCACGTCGAGCTCCGTAACTTATGAGTGGTGTAGTTCATTCTCGTGAAATTTAGAGACAAAAAATTCTTTCCATGTGTCTTCGTCGTGTGCAAATTTCAGCGAAATTCGTGGAAGAACGAAGAAGTTATTAGCGATCAAAACTAGGGATAGATCAATGGGACACCCAGTATCTTCAACGTGGTGAGAATGAGTGTCGGTGAGTCATTTGGAATCTGGTGTTTGCCTACATCTCGGCTGAAGAGGCGTCACGCCCTGCCCGTGATACTAAGGCCCCACCTACCGCATCAGCTGGCGATTCTTGAAGAAGGCAACCCGCTTATCAATACGGGTTCATGGCAGGCAACCCGCTTATCAATACTGTGGACACAGAGCTCAGATATTCGAGATCTTGTACCGCTTCTCCCGGTATCTGCATTGAAAAACCGACACCGTCTGTTGCGTGGCTTCGGAGATAGGTTGATGTTGAAAGCAACGCATTCGAATTTAAGTTTTAAGAACATATATCAAAGCTTGAATTGAACACGCCCATCTACCAAGCCAATGAACACGGGAGCGGCGTCGCGGTAGGATAGGCGCCAAAACGAACGGCCTCGTCTTGACATCGACTGACCATATAACCACACGTTGGAAGAAAGATAGCTTCGTTACTGTAACCGATGACAATTCGATATTCAAAAACCATCTTTCCAAACCGTCCAATCAGCGGTGATCTCCCGCTGCTACTCTCTTTTTTTGACCAATAGTGAAATGTTTGCAAGACGCCCTGTGGAGAACTCAATTTTGGCTTTGTCCATTCCGATTAGTTCAATCATTCTTCGATTTCTAACCTGGAATTTAAATTTCTTTGAAAACTCAAGGCTGCGACCTGGTGGTTCGGTGTTCGCGCAACTTTGGTGTTGTTGGTGCCACACCGACTATGTGTTGCGGACTCAACGCGGTGGAAGACGGCGGGACGTCCACCTGCAAATGTTCACTTCAAGGAAGGAGCCAAGCTGTGCAGCGGCGCTGATCAATGGGCCTGTTGTTGTCGAGAAGCCGCCGAGGTCGCCCCCGCGGTCGGCCCAGGGGCAGCAGTAGAAGTCCGAGTCGAGTTCGTCGCAGGAAGACGCGGGGTCTCAGAAGAAGCGTCGCCGAACGCGAGAGCGAGGACGACACCCTCTCTGTCACCGCCCAGTCGCTCGATAGAATGCGAGCCGCCCAGTTGAAGCTGCCCACAAAGAAGCGCCGGCCGAAAGAGCCAGACCCGCCATCGCTGGACGCCATCGGGCTGCGCGACCGTGTTCAGCGGCCGGAACCGGGAGCTACAGCGGCTCCACAGACGCCGCAAACTGCGACGCCGCCTACCGCCAACTCGAAGACTCCGGAGTCGGAGCCCACGCCCACGCTCCAGTTGGTGCAGTCGATGGACAAACTGCTCTCCCAACAACTGAAGGAGGTGTCGGCGATGAAGGCGACGCTACAGCGGTCCGTCGGCCGGAGGCAGCAGAAGCAGCTGCGGGCACGAATCGAGCGGCGGGCGAAAGCAGGCAGACAACTGGTCGAAGCGTTGGCAGTGGACGCGGCGCTGGGCATCTACGAACTGTCGCAGACGGACCTCGACCAAGTGCGAGCCGACCTTCGAGGAGCAGAGCTGAACGCGACCGCGACCGCGCCTGCTGCTGCGTCTCGTGCGATGCTCGCTGCGCGGCCGACTCCACCACTTCCGTCGGCCGATCTGGAAGGCCTTCTCCCGCAGCAGCAGCGACTACTACGTCACCGACGCCAACAACGATGGGAGACGGATGGGCGAGAACCACGGCAGGCTACTCAAGAGCTGAACCATGCGCCATTCGCCGATATGATGTGTGACCTCAGATTCGATGTAACCTCCGTTGTGCTTGACCACCGGTACCATGCCGGCCATGCGACATGCAAATGCTTCATGACGTCGAAGAGAGCGAGTGAGAAAATAAGCGAGTACAGTGTATGTTACATCATCGTCTGTCAGCATTTCTGCGACTCTTCCGCTTGTACAAAGACAAGTTCGGCTGCAATTGCAGCGACTGTGATCTGCTTCCGTGTTGACTTTAGAGCAGTCCAACTTTGCAGGCTTTCGGCGTGCAACCGCTGATTGTAGACAATCCCGCACGAAAGAGGTGAGTTTTATCTCGCGGAGCCTTCCCAGTGCCGTCGTTGGGCGCGAAGGCGTGACTGGGTCAATCAACTTCTCGCAAAGGTGCAGCGCGGGTGTTCCGCTGTCTTCTTCGCCTGTGGCGTGCCAAATATGGTCGTGTTCCGGCCACACATATTTACTGTTTGGCTCGCCAGTTCCAAGATAGGTACACGTTAACGTCGCCAACATCACCATACGTTTACCACCGGGAACAAAATTGTTCGTCGCTAGCGGAACAAATCAATTGAAAGCACCGTAACCTTTTGAATAGAATACGGAGTTACGGTGCTTGCCTTTGATTTGTTCAACAAGTGGTGAACTAACTATTTACAGGAAAAGTCACAAATGTGAACTGGAAGGATTTTCCAACAGATTCAAAATGAACTACTGATTTAAATTAAATGGATTCTATGTATGCTTCTTAGCGCTATGTACAGACCTTGCGATTCTGACGAGATCTACTGATGTAAATGGGATGCATTCGAGCGAACTTGTCGGCAACGCATGCAGATTTAGGTGTGGAAACTCCAGCGTGCGATGTCACTGCCCGAAGCGCTCACTGCGGTTGCCAACAAGCCGAAGCACATCATACTGTAACTACTACTCGAGATACAACGTAGCACAGAACGAAGCATGCAACACATTGACAGACCCAGAGATGGAACTCTCACTCCTAGCCGAGCTACCTAAAGCGCATCATACGGCATCCTTGTCATACTATCGAGGTGCCAATTCATTCAGATGTATTTGTATGTAGAGCTATCGTTGCGAGTCATGGGGTATGGAAACGAGCTATGCTGCATAATGTCGTAAGATAGTGAAGCAGTAAGAACTGTACTAGACGTTTTCTTGGTCACAAGAAAGCAAAGCAGCCCGTGACATCGCACGCTGGATTTTCCACACCTAAATCTGCATGCGTTGCCGACAAGTTCGCTCGAATGCATCCCATTTACATCAGTAGATCTCGTCAGAATCGCAAGGTCTGTACATAGCGCTAAGAAGCATACATAGAATCCATTTAATTTAAATCAGTAGTTCATTTTGAATCTGTTGGAAAATCCTTCCAGTTCACATTTGTGACTTTTCCTGTAAATTCATATACTTTTCATATTTTTAAAATCTTTCAGAGGCCTGCCACGTTGAGAAGACTGGCACATTAAGTGTCTGATTTGGGAGTATGGTACAGTATCAATTAAAGAGGGGTGGGGATTTTGGGCGCTTTTAATAAATCGCTTTGCGCTTTTAATAAAGTCACGAAGCGCTTTTAAATGGCTACTAGCGCTTTTAATTTGCCACGACAGCTTTTGCTTGCCGCTCTTCGGAAATGGCAGGAGGCGCTTTTAAAATGGCAGAACGCGCTTTTAAATGGCATGTTGCGCTTTTAATTCCTCCGGCAGTATTCCCCTGGACTTGACGCGGTGGAGGAGCGTATTCATGGCACGCAGCAATGGTCATGCATCGCTGTTTGCGCGACAGGGCAAAGCAGGGAAGGGGCTCAGCCGGCCTAAGCAGGGGGTGAAGTAGATGGAGGAGTGTTCACCCCACTTGCAGTTTGCACTAAAACTCGGTCGACGTCGCGTCTGGCGGGTCTCACCTGAGGCTTAGCGCGACCACCAACTTCAGGGCGCGCTCCGCGCGCCCTGAAATTGGTCCCCGGTCGCGTTAAGCCTAAGCTTCGACCCGCCAGACTGCGACGCCGACTGACTCTTGTGCACTGTGGGCGCAGGGCGAGCCTAAGCATAACCTGAATTCAAACGAATATACGTTGTCAAGGGATAGCAATGTGTTCAATCAAGCAATGCGAATGTTGGACATCCAAGTTGCGTGAATGCACACAGAATGCGACGAGAAAGTCATTCATTCAGTGCGCTCGCTTTTATCCCCACCGTCTGCCTTTTGGTTGACCAGCGGCACGGCTCCGCAGCTTCCACGGAATTAAAAGCGCCAGTTGCCATTTAAAAGCGCATTCTGCCATTTTAAAAGCGCTTCCGGCCAAATTAAAAGCGCACCGCTGCGTTTCGCGGCCGCCAGAAATTAAAAGCGCAAGATGCCAATTAAAAGCTGGACGTGCCATTCAAAAGCTGCAAATATTTATCCCCATTAAAGAGATGCAATCAACACGAATATATCGTCCTATAGGTACGGTCACATTGCACCCTCTGAACTTCACCTTCCCATGCCCCTTACTTCCGCTTGGGGGGAGGGGGCGCTCTCTACCTGCGGCTCTAGGAGAGGCAGGCAAAGGTTGTACACTTTTGTACAGCCGGTGCTACAGTGCGGTATGTACAACGACGAGTGTCATCGCTTTCTCAAAACTGTAACATTATAACTCATTGGTATTTGTATTCTAGTGTTTCACTACGACACCAAGCTCGGCCAAAAGTGCTTTGCAAAAGGTGCAAAAATGTCACAACACAACTAAGCAACACAGCTAAAGCATAGCGACAACAAACCAAATCTCAACAGCTTCTCATGCCAGTAGTACATGTCGAACCGCAAAAGAGGTGTACTAGACCAGCAAGAAGTCTAGCAGCAGTAGGTGAATAATATGTAGCACGAGAGGAAGCAAAAGCGATGTAGCCCGAGAGGAAGCAAAAGCGAAGTATGTGCCAATTGGAAAACCGGCAGGACCGTGTATGTACTAGCTTCTCGCACGCGCAGCACACATGTGGCGCGTGACACCATACGTAATCCAAGCAAGCAAGCAAATCTACAAGTGTCGGGAGAAGCAGAGCAACACAACGTTTGCGAGGCATTTGGGAAAAATGCCCAACGGCTGTGGGGCCTCTGCATCGCTGAGACGGTGCCACCGCTCGTTCTGCTGAATCCAGGCCATGTAGTGCCCTGCTGACCCGGTCCCTGAGTACTGGATAGCTGTGTCCAGTTTCCACTGAACTCCTGAACCCAAGCTACAAAACGTTGCAGAACATAGGTAGGTAACAAGCACCAACACCAGAAAGCGAGCATTTGTGCAAGCAGCAATAATGGAATGGAACAGATGAAGCTGACGTGATCGTCGAGTAGAGTAAGACAGCCAACCTTTGAGCAGAAAGCCGTTTTTGGGACTGAATCCCTTGACTGGGATGCTGTTGGCCGCCACTGCACTCTTGACGGAACACTTGACTGTCTTGACAGAACGCTTGGCTGTCTTGACAGAACGCTTGGCTGTCTTGACAGAACACGTGGCTGTCGGCGCCGCTCTGTGACGATCCTCTGAAGTAGAAACCAGTGTCCGTAGCACAACATATTGGTGCACAACACAAACGTCATGAAACGACCATCTCGGGTGTCGCGCACTCCAGTGGAAACCAAGAGGTAGCGCTGCTCCTCAGGAAAGGCCACTTCGCCAGAGCAGCGGTGGCGCGTGTTGCGGCCGCAGTTGTCGCACCTCATCTCGGCAGTCCACTGCTCGCCCAGCGCCTTCTTGGCCAACTCGAGGAACTTGATCTCCTTACTTACGTTTCGTTGTTGATACATTGATTGATACACAGCGCGCTCGCTCGGTGTACATATGTGGAGTTTGGTCCCAGATCTGTGCTCATCACAGTCTCTGGAGCAGATTATCTCGAGCAGGAGTGGATATCCAGAGTTGCGATGTTATACATTTTTACTCCCCCTATGGTCCTGCTTAGGGGATAGAAGTCCGTTTTCCCTTGCAATGTACACAGCGTGCTCGGCATATGTGAGTTGGGTCCGGGATCCGTGCTCATCACAGTTTCTAGAGCAGATTATCTCGAGCAGGAGTGGATATCCAGATTTGCGATCTTATACATTTTTACTCCGCTTATGGTCCTGCTTAATGGGATAAGAGTCCGTTTTCCACTGCAGTGTACACAGCGTGCTCGGCGTATGTGAGTTGGGTCCCGGATCCGTGATCATCACAGTTTCTAGAGCAGATTATCTCGAGCAGGAGTGGATATCCAGATTTGCGATCTTATACATTTTTACTCCCCTTATGGTCTTGCTTAAGGGATAAGCGTCCGTTTTCCCTTGCAATGTACACAGCGTGCTCGGCGTATGTGAGTTGGGTCCCGGATCCGTGATCATCACAGTTTCTAGAGCAGATTATCTCGAGCAGGAGTGGATATCCAGATTTGCGATCTTATACATTTTTACACCCCTTATGGTCCTGCTTAAGGGATAAGAGTCCGTTTTCCCTTGCAATGTACACAGCGTGCTCGGCATATGTGAGTTGGGTCCCGGATCCGTGATCATCACAGTTTCTAGAGCAGATTATCTCGAGCAGGAGTGGATATCCAGATTTGCGACCTTATACATTTTTACTCCCCTTATGGTCCTGCTTAAGGGATAAGAGTCCGTTTTCCACTGCAGTGTACACAGCGTGCTCGGCGTATGTGGTGGGGACTTAGCCAAATTTTTGGCCAAAATTTCTTTCCCCTGTAACTTCTGAACGGCTTGACCGAATCCCGCGAAATTTTAATACAAAAATATAGTCGTGAGGGCTATCCAACGCCACCACCCCCGGTTCTCTAGCTGCTACCGTTCCCGAGTAATAAGCCGAGAAGAGGACGACATGAACAAGATAGTGTAAAAATTCGGAGGTTTTCAAGCTATATCTCCAGAACGACGTGACCGATCGAGCTGATTTTTTTACACGTTTTATAACTTAGGACGAGACAACTTGTGTTAAAGTTTCAGCTCAATCGGTCAAGTATTGCCTAATGACCCCTAAGGAAGTGACTCTCTGGAGGGCGCACCTGCGGGGACCAAAGGAAAATGATGAGGGCACTGGCGTGCCCTCATCGATTAAACGTAGGCTGATGTTAACGACGTTAACCTACATTAGGTTGATCGGCGCGCGCCGAACGTCGGAACTTGATGCATCTGCGCGCCTTCGAAACTACCGTAACCATTTGTTGAGAGTCCTCTCTAGGCTAGAGACTCTAGCCCGGCGGTTGTTTCGCTTGTGACCCAAGCGGTCGTCATAGCGCGTTCGCTGTTGTCTCAATGACTGGCATCTTTGATAACATGTGGTTTTATGAGATGATTGCCAGCGGTACTTCCCTCGAATTGTCAGCTCATGCTTTTCAGCGGCTTGCAGAAACGTGCGGAAACAGTACGAACTTCATTGGTCAAGTACAAAACACGCAGTGTCTAGACGCACACACTCTGGTAGCTCCTAGAATGGGCCGCACGACAGCATCACCAGGGCGTCGATGTCGATTCGAGCCGCTACCATGTGCACGAACTCTTCTCTCTGTCCGCCGCCTTCCTTCTCCTCATCGGTCTGTCGAGTGATCATCAGTCTCCGGCTGATGAAGTCGCCGACGTGGGCGACAGACGCCAGACAAACAGGCTCGAGCTCCTCTCCCACAGAGCAGACCAGATCCTCCCTCTGCGCTTCCCATGCATTTAGCTCCGACGGCGCCGCCGTCTTGGTGCGCAGGCGCACTTTGACGCCCAGCAGGCGCTCGATCAGGTCCTTCAGTCGGCCCAGTTCCATTACTACATCGTTGAGGCACTCTTTGGCGTCGGCGCAGAGCGACAGCAGCACCGCCTGCTCCTTCTGCGTGCGCACATTGGCGTCGCTCTCGTCGGGCATGGAGGGGAAGTAGACGGGCCCCACTTGGAAAACGCGCAGGGGGAAGGCGGTGGAAGCTGACAGAGCGTTGCCGCAGAACTGCGCCGCGAGCGAGGGCAACGACTGGCCCACTAAATGGAGCTCGGCGCCGGGAACGGGCCGGCTGCCGTCGTCCAGCTGGAGGCAGAATTGGGGATCTGGAAGTTAGTTAGGCTGTCGTGAAACTTATACAGCAACTACGCAGGTCGCAGATTTGTACATAGTTGGCCAACTCAAGAAGCGAACTGCAGCGACATACGGTATAATACAGTCGCCGCAGGCAATCGTTCACTCCAATGCAGATCGGTGGTCGACCTACTTCGCCCATGATTGTCTCATTAGTTGCTGCGATCGATTAACTCAAGCTAATGTACAAAGCAAGTACGCTTATACCACCAACCAATCAGGCAGCCCTCGAGAATGGCCGGTCGAACAAGGGAGGAAGCGTTTATGGGCTGGTAGCCGAGCTCTCTGTGTACCTTGTCGAACAGGCGCCGACTCAAGTCCACTCTCAGAGCGGCGGCCTCGCCAAGAAACGTGTGCGTCGTTGGGGATTGGGTCGTTTGCACCAGTCGGGAATCGTAGAACTTCACCCAAGGATTGAGCTTTGTCACCGCTGTCTCAGTTTCAGACGACAGCTCGAACTGCTTCAGCGTCAGCCGGTTGGGCAGGGCGAGGCACTTCTGCATGACCCACGAGTACTGGACGAGCTTCTCACGCAGATTGCGACGCCTGCAATAAACTGTGGATACAGTAACCCGTCAGGCACCAGAGGCTACCGTATCCAGCCCAATGCTAACTTGACTAAGGCGTCCTGGTCGTCTCTGCGTTCTCTTCTGCCCTGCTTGCGTCCTTTCCCCATTTCACTCGCCGGCGTCTCCATCAGCTCTTCATAGGTCCACTTCCAAATCTTGTAGTTGCGCGCCATGTGCTCCAGATTGAATAGATCTGACGGGTATCCTCTGAGAGCTAGATTCTCCTTCAAAGCACTCAGGTTTTTGAGCGTGTCGTCGTAGTTCAGATAGGGCTCCACGACGAAGTTCGCGGGAAGACCCCCTGCCGAGAAGCGGGCCAGCAAGTGGCGGCAGGCGCCCACGAATCGGCGGCCGGACATCCTGGCTGTGTATCACACCTTACAAAATGGGTGAATTCAATGTTTGTTTGTCGACCAACTCTATCTGATTGTTAGAAAGGGTATACGACTGGTTAGAACCATCTACTAGAGCGAAGATGGCAGAGGTCTGCTTTCGCGACTGACACAGTCCGCCACTGCTTATGTTCACATTCCGGTTTATGCGGTTCAGTTACATGCCGGTCACAAAAGATGTGGTCTACAAAGTGAACAAACTGTCGAAAGGTAGTTCCAATGAGCGCCTGCTACGCTCGTGTCAAACAACGAAGTCGACAATTCGCGAGGCGCCGGTTTATTCCCTACAACACCGATCTGGGATCGTCGAACAAGCGCACGCTTCCACTGACACATTCTCATCTCTTCACATGAAATAGGGGGGCTTGGTGGCGTCGATACCGTACTCCTGTAGGACGGGCGCCAGCGCCTCCATAGTGAGCGTGTACTTGACTTCCTTTCCTCCCTTCCTCTGCTGTCCCAGGCCCTTCATCTTCGCCTGCTGCATACTGTCCAGTATGATGTCAGAGAGGAACTTCTGCGTCGACAGAGAGATCAGGCGCACGATACGGGGATCGGCAGCGTCCACGCCTGAATGTAAAGAGAGAGGGAGGGAGGGGGAAGTGGGATCAGACTTGACTCAGAGTCGCCAGGTGGACTGACAGTTGCGTTCCCACTTTTTCGGTACCGATAATATCGGCTACAGTACCGTCCTCGATTACAGTTACTTCTATGTGGTCAAAGATCTGTGATTAGTGCAAAGGTTCTTCGTTTTCCTGGTCTGCCACATTCGCTCTGCGATTGGATTACGGCACTATGTACCGTGTCGGCTTGATTAGAAAAACAACTTCGACTTGAGAATACATACAGTAGCAGTCAGAACCTTTTAGGGCATAGAAACGGAGAACGGGACTGCTAACCGACGTCCTACTTCTTTCCCTCCCGGCCTCTCTACAGATCGCTATGCGTTTCCCACTTATCCATCAGTCCATATCAACCTCTTGCTCAATGCTTATCGACTAGTCCAGTAGTCATTCCTCCAAATGGCGACCCACCAGCCTTCGTAAGGTAGTGTCGAGTGAGGGCGTCGGGCATCGTGGGCGTGTACTCCTCCAGATTGGCCAGGAAGTCGCCCAGGGACTTGTCGGCGAAGTGCGCCGTCGACGTCGCCTGCTTCGGCTGCTGCTGCTGCTCCGGGACGTCGGGAGTCGACGACTGGCCTTCGCGCTGCTGCTCCATCGCTTGGCTGGGGTACTGTAGCCAATAGGGTGGCAGTAAGACAATGGTACTTACAGTGCAGTTCATCTAGAAAAGTATGTACACAGTTCGATAGAACGACGGCCTTGCGAAGACGCAGAGGCAAGGCATCAAGCGATCTCAGTCTTTTATTCTTCAGTAGGCGAATCTTCCAGATCTCCCAGAAACAACAATAAACACCAACATAACCTAACGAAGAACAGTCGCCATCAAGTACCTAAACGAGGGCGAACAAGAGAGCTGCGCGTCACCGGCCAACATACTGCACCATCGCCGTCGAAGTGAAAGACGGCGAGATTCGCTTCCTAAGCGCGCATGCAACATTCCAACACTACTCGATGCGCTTGAGCATCGCCAGACCGCGCCGCTCGCCCTTTCCATTGCCGCCGCCGAATCCGGGCGCCGAGCCGAACTCGAGCGGGCTCTTGGGTTGCTGCGCCTGCGCCGCCGCCGACGGCGTCGCCTTGCGCTTCCGTACGAAGTCGGCCGACTGGAGACAGGGAAGCGCCAGATCCTTGACCAGCTTGGTGGCAGACTCGACGAAGACGGCCTCGTTGTGTAGACGGGCGACGGGGTCCGAAGAAGGTAGGGTAGCGGCCGGCGGCGCTTCGAACTCGACGCTTCCGCTAGTGGAAGGGGGGAAGACGCCGTGCTCCAGGGCGCTCTGCCAGGCCTCCTGGACGAAGAGCCGTGGGACGCTCTCAAAAGCGCGATACGGCTTCGACAGAGGGCCGGACGGCGTCACGAAGACAGGAATCTGCAAAGGGGACCGTGAAACGACACGGAGTAATCGCGTGACGTTCGCAGGCCAAGAAGCTGCAGACGGGGAGTGGGGGGGGGGGGGGGGGGCTAAATATCAATAAAATCATCCTAAAGTTAGTAACCAGGCAAGTCGTCCGGGGGACGCAGTATACTCCACAAATTTGAACTCCTACGCATAGTGACTCCTATGCTGTTGTGGCCTCCTGACACTCCCAATCGGAAAACTAATGCCGAATTCGTGATCTACATCCCAGAATACCCCCAGAATCAACATACAACACCCCTAACTTCCTATGGACTCGCAGAAACGAAATTCTGCAGTTGGGGTACGGTAGCATGCGATTTCGTCATAGGTACGTTCAAACATTATCTAAACGATAAACGAATGCCAAATTCGTAATCAGCGCCCCCGAAAACCCCGAAATCGAGTATAATATTGCAAAAGTCGACCGGACACCCACAATTCAAACGGACGCGGCAGGGATACTGTAGCTTCGAAAATTTTTCCAAAACACTTTTCTAGACCAGATTTAAGCGTAGAATCGTTCGAAACCACTTTTGGAACGATTCGGCAACGCATTCGAGCGCTACAAACGCCGAAACACAAAAATCGCAATTTTCGACCCCGGAGTCAAAAAAGTCGCAGTGTAAGAAAGTTTTTTGTGTTTCGGCCGATTTTCTCCGTTCATGGCCCATTTGATAGAGGACATCTGGGAAGGAGCACCAAGAGTGGTCTCGCCGCTCTAGCTGCTACCTAGCTCGCACAGCAGCTCGTCAAAGTCGACCCAGGGCCAAAAATCGCGAATTTTTCAAATTTGGCGCCAAAATGGGTCCCGCAGCGATCCAATTCATTTTTTCCACCCTCGGCCCTATCGAGTACTACAACATATCAAAAGATAGTATATACCATTATATGCAACTTTTTCGAGTTCTACCTTGTTTAACCCATTTTCCAGTACTTTGAAAATTTAAATTTTTGAATTTCCCGCCAACGGGGTCCCGGAGCGTGACCCCGTTTGGTGTCCACCCTGCCCACTTACTAGGCCTACCCAACGCAAAAGACCGTTTGCAAATCGGCCGCTTCACGCGCGAGCTATATCCGTTGCAATTTTCTGCGTTTCGCGCACAAACGCTATATACTCCACACTTTTTTGTGGAGTATAAAAATTTACGCCTACGGCGCTTTTTTTGCCCATTTTGAGCAATTTTGGTACAAATTGATTCCAAATTGAGCGAAAGCCAACTGCTCGCGACGTTTTGGCTGTTTTTGGAGAGCCCCAAGAAAGCGATTCTTGTTCTAGTTAGGTACCCAACTTTCCCCCTAATCTCAGTCTACCCCCCCCCCCCCCAAAGCCTCACGACCAATCGTACCAATGCGGGGGGGGGGGGGGGTGGGCACTGACTGAACCTGACAATAGAAAGCCAGTTCTATAGCTAGAAGTGGATTCCATTTCCTAACGAACTCTCACTGCATCTCCCACCAGTGAGTAGTCGGCGCCACTCTGTTGGGAGCCCCTTCCTCCGTCTCTGGCGCGGTAGTTGGCGGCGGCGTCCGAATCGGCGCGAGAAGGAGCCCTTCTGGAGGTGAAGGCGGCCAGCTTTGTCCTGCCCACGTGATGCTTGTCGCTATCGAATACCCCGTAGATCAGACCCACCTAAGGAATCAATCAAGCTACCATAAATCCGCTGCAAAAATCGTCGACAATTCCTTCCCCCACACACAGATGCGATTGGCCGTGAGGTTGGGGTGGGGGGGGGGGGGGGGGGGAGGACCAAAGACGAAAGACACAAATACCCAAAAAGTGCAAAAACCCATTATGTACCAAAAGAACTCGAAATGATTAGAAATAGCGCCGCCGCCGGAAATTGTTACCCAATTGGGGGGGGGGGGGGGGGTGAGGGGGGTGCAGGAAGAATTTCATTCTTGTCGACCGTGGCTAGCGGGGGGGGGGGGGGGTATCGCACCAACGCAATCTCCACTCAAAATCGCTCTCCTACCCAGAAGGGGTCGAGCTGCTCGTACTGGCGTTGCGTGCGCACGTCCGTCGCCGAGGGAAACACCGTGATGTGCGGATGCGAGTGGTACCAGCCGACCACTTGCTGGAAGAAGAGGGAGGCGCCAAGATTCCTTGACGGCTCACGACACGACGCGACGCATAAATTTCGATTGCTGCCACACGAAATGGCTGGATAAGGGAAACACCTACCAGCTTCACAGTTTGAGCGCCTCCTTCCTATCACCAGGCTAATCAGGTAGTCGCTTCTTCGCATCCTAGGAGTCGATAGCAGGCAGCTCACCAAAGCGTGGGGCGAGTCGCCGAGTCCCAAGTCGGTGTTCATCTTGTCGACGAAGGTGGAGCACTGGGCCATCTGCGTGTCGGAGAACTCAGCAATACGTCTTGTAACCTCTTGGTTCAGTTCGCTGCTGTGTGACCGGCTAGTGTGACGAGATTGCCTCATATTTGTACCAGTTGAAGAAAGACGCAATACGTATCACATGTAAAAATATCGTATTTGTCCGTTGATCCTGGCTCAAGTTGTAAGGAATCTGGTTCAGGCACCCTAACAGTGAAAAGTGCCAAAGTAGATCGTACTTGGCTCATTTTGCACACAGAAAGGCACGCCGATTATTTTCATTTACAGACTAATCGAAGCGCAATCGAAAGGGCTTTCACATGAAAAAAAATTTGGCTCCGACAAATGCCGCTTCTAGATATAAAATTGACAAAAATCGCAAAAATGATTTTTTTCCGCGGCGTCGCGGCCGACGGGCTTTCGAACGCTGCGCGGGCTGTACTTGGTCACAAGGTCTGAAATTAACCAGTCCTGTAGCCGTATGTAAGCTCTATCATCTGTGCAAATACCAGCTAGTTTCGTTGAGACTACCACGAGATATGGCGATTTCGGTATTCGTCGTTTCGACAGCCGAAATTTCGTCGAGTAGGTCAACTTTGGCACCCTGTATCTCGAGCTAGGAAGGTCGCAGCGACCTGGGATAAAAACTGGGATGCTTAGAATTACTTCTACTTTAACATATCCAAAAATCAGCAAAATCGAAGAAGGTCGAAAATTCGTGTCCACTCAAGGGTCGATTCTCTCGGGCAGCGTCTCTTAAAAAGCGGAGTGGTTTTGAGCTTTGAATTTTTACTGAGATTGTAGCAAGGCCCTTTCCGGTTTCGTGCAGCGTCTTGGACTCTCCTCGCGACTACACTTTTTGGAGTGGTCTTGCTACGCAACATTGGTATCGCTCGGGTTTAATTCTTTACACCAAGAAAATCATCTTTTCAAAGTAAATTTTAAAAAAGACACTGGAATCTAGCGCAAAACTACAGGTTAATTGTGAGCACGATTTGATGTTGGCTTGCAGTGAGCTATTCAGCGATGTCAAGACCGCCGCTCTCCAACGCACGAGTGCCAAGATATAACACACAAAAATCTGCAGTTTTCATCGCGTTTTGGTTACTGTAGCCCTCTCATTGACCTTTTGAAACTTTTTGTTGTCGGATTCTTGCTCAGGAGGTCGAGCGCTTCATTTTGATATGCGATTCGACTAGGTTCGATGAAGTTTTGACTTTTCGCGGACATTACTTCAAGATACTGTAGCGCGCAATTTTCAAAACTTGTTAATTTTTCGACGTCACAGTTCGCGAGAGTAGTCCGAGGGCTACCCGTCGATGTGTCGAACTCAACCCAGCGACGTCAGACAAGCGAGTTATTAAGCCCGAAGCAAGCGTGTCGTTTCCAGTTTTCGACGCGTTTTGGTTACTGTAGCTCTCTGTTTAAACTTTTGAAACTTTTTGTTGTCGGATTCGTGCTCAGGAGCTCGAGCGCTTCACTTTGATATGCGATTTGACTAGCTTCGGTAAACTTTTGTCTTAAAATGGACCCCACTTTGGGATACTGTAGCGCGCGAGTTTAAAAACTTATTTCAGTTTTGAACACTCAGATCGCGAGAGGAGTCCGCAGGCTACTCGACGATATCTCAAACTCCTTCCTACGACGTCGGGCGAGCGATTTATTAAGCCCGAAGCGAGCGTGACCCACGTACATACGCACGTACGTACGTACGCACGCACGCCGAGCTCTTGATAGGGTTCGCTCGGCTGAGGCCGAGCGAAAAAATCATAAGAACAACCCCCTCACTCTCTTCGTCGCCCTTGACGGGATTGTACTGAAGGGCGTTGTGGCAAATCAATTCCACGTCGCCCACGAAAGCGTCCATGGAAGTGTACAGTTGTCGATCGATGCGCTCCATCATGGTAGTAAAGTCCATTGGGCGAGAGATCACCTCGAGATAGTCAGGCACTTCCTACAATACAAGTGGAAGGAAGAGACGTCATGTGACAAGACGTTTGCGTTCACAATTGGCGAAAACGCGAACCGACAAGCGTTTTGGGCGAGCCTCAAAGCCGAGCAACAGGGTGCGTCGCTTTGGTATTACCTTTCGAAGTCGATAAGCCAATTCAAAAGCAAAGAGGACGATTGATTGGCGTTTCGCTTCAGGAAAGGACAAGACGTTTCAGACGCTCCGGTTCCCAACGGGGACTGGTTTCCCTTATCGGATTCGAAATCCCAAATTCGTCAGTCAGTAGCTTACACACCACTCTACCGTAACCCACCCAGCACACCACTCTACACTCTTCCCCATACCTCCAGATCCACCGGTTCCACGAAGGGCTTGAACCTTTTATCTCTGAGCAGTCTTCCCATGATCTCCCTCTGGAACAAGCGCAACTCCCTCTCCAGCCTCCCCTGCTGCTTCTTCAGAGAACTGAGCTCCTTCTCCGAGAGAGGGGCCACGCTGGGACCCACGGAAGGACCAATGGGAGCCTCGGGCAGAGTCTGAGAGGGTGGTGAGAGTATCATATCACGATCAGACAACGGGTGGGATTTAAGGAAAGAAGATTGGGAAGTGGTGCATTTCTGGAGCGAAAACGGTGGTCCCCACCACATACAGTATCACTCACTGGGTAGTCCTCGATTCTCGTCCCCACTTCCTCCTTGGGCTCCTTCAACGCTCTCCCCAGAATATTCCCAAAGAACTCCCTCCTCTCGTTCTCTCCCGGACGCGACAGGGTTACGGTATCGGTGGGAGAGAACAGGGCTCGCAGGGAAGCGTCCAAATCGCCCCAGGGCACTCCTGAGGTGGCCAGTACTAGCACCGGCGTGTAGGCATCCCAGCTGGACAGGGTGCTGGCTGGAAAGGATACAGGCTGTGATGTGACCAACAGACGAACGCACACACGCACGCACGGACCCAGGGTGTGCCAGGCGGGCTCGGAGACCACTCGGCGCCAGTCGTCCACCGAGGGCAAGTAGAGGACGCAGCCAGCGGCGCTGCCGGCCTCACCGCCCGACGCGTCTCTGGACACGTAGGAACTTACGTGTATGCGCCAACCGCCCTTGGGGGGGGGGGGGGGGGGGGGGGGGGTGTGGGACCCCCTCAGGGGGGGGGGGGGGGTCTGAGGCCCCTGGAGGGGGGGGGGGGGGTCAAATAACCTAAAAATGTTGCCAAAAAAGTACCAAAAAAGTGAGAAAATTGCGCTAAAATAGCGCAAAAAGTACCAAAAAATCGCTTAATTTTGGTCAAAAACGTCCGAAATATAGCGCCGCAGGCGAAAATTTTCCTATTTTCAAGCGCCGCAGGCGAAATTTTTGCCATTTTTAAGCGCCGCAGGCGAAAATTTTTGAAATTCTAGGGGGGGGGTCTTTTGGGCAAGGTGGGAGGGGGGTACCTGGGGTGGGGGTATGGGGGGTACACTTTCGGCTAGGGGGGGGGCTTACCCCCCCCCCCCCCCCCCATACCGCCCCCCCCCCCCCGGTTACACGTATGG
>JASAMZ010002635.1:0-33834 GCA_030248115.1 Linhomoeus sp. GSCO2_2
GTGCTTGTATATAGCGCCTCTGTCCTGGGTACATGCGCTTTGTCATCTTTGTCATCTGTCCTGGGTACAGATTGGACGTGTTTCTCCCTTGTCCTGGGTACAAGGTCGAGCATTTAGTTGCTTGAAGGTTTACCTAGGCTTTGCGAGTGCTCGAGTGCTTGAGCTTGGCTGTCCTGGGAACAGTCGCTTTCTTCTTGAAAGAGGGGAAAGGAGAAGGTGACAAGCACAGGCTGAGGAGTTGAGAAGCGATCTTAGTACACGGTTGACGCTCGGATAGTGCTAAGGCGATGAGCGATAGGCAGAGTTCTGAAAGCTTGTCGCTTTGACTACTGAGAGTACATAGTCGTCGTGTGCTTGTCTAATATTTTCTCGTGTGAGGTTTAAGGTATCGTCATCTGGTCGTTTGGTTCGCCCAGTTCGTTCAAGGTCGATCAAGGCAACTGGTCGTTCAAGTTCGCCCTGTTCTACGCGTTCGAGGAAATCAGTGATCGTGATTTCTGATCTTAGGTTCTAAGCAGTGGCGACATGGCCTTTTCGTTGAAAGGGGCATGTAAGCATGGCACCATTAGGGATGCCATGCATAACTTGCATAGTTCGTGTCGGTATAAGTAGGCCGTCGTTTATTGTATGGTTAGCTCAGTGGCTTATAGTCGACGAAGGACTTATTGCTACGCAGCGCCTGCTTGTGAGGCCTCGAGTCGTGTTCTGGTGCTTCAAGTCAAGTCACTAGACAACCTTACGCTCTTAAGAGGTGTTTCAACAGGTATCGCATACCCCGGGCTGGGCTGTCAACTTAGCCTCCTACAGATCATGCATGATCAAAAGTTTTTCAGTTTGGAAAAAAGTTCTTCATTTTCACACACAAAACATAGGCATTTTTCACACATTCAAGAAAAAAATCACATAAAGGATTACTGCTCTTGCGAAAAAATATTCAGGATCACATCACAACAGGCTGAAAAAAAGTTTTTCATTTTCCCACACAAAACATAGGCATTTTTCACACGATCAAAAATTTTTTTGCATGAGTGAAGATCTCTTTTGCATCTTAAATGATTTTCACATGATCAAAATTGATCATTTAGGATCAAAATTTGGATCAAAATAGCTAATTTTCAGCCCGAAATCAAGCTGGTCATGGCCATGGTCAAGGAGGAATACATGTTGTAGAACACCATGCATGCTAAAGCACAGTACTATCCGAATAATATTGTACAAACAATACATATCTCATAATCTCTTGGTATGTATTAATTGGAAGGAAGTTACTGCAAGTTATGACCTGCCCCTCTAGCAATGCACCTACCTAGTCTTACCAAGACACATCTGCTAGAAATTTGAATTTTTGGGGTCTCGAGGGGAACAGGAACACTCCCTGCACCCTAAAATGCCAATATTCACCATTTTTGAAAATTTGTGTACTTAATATGCAAATCTGGGTTACGGTAGAAATTTGAATTTTTCGGGTCTCGAGTGGAACAGGAACACTCAGGAACACTGCCTGTGCCTTAGAATACCAATCCATACCCTAAAATGTCAAAATTGCCCATTTTCAACATTTGTGTGCTAAAAGTGCAAATCTGGGTTACGGTAGGAATTTGAATTTTTGGGGTCTCGAGTGGAACAGGATGACGCAGGAACACTGCCTGTGCCTTAGAATACCAATCCATGCCCTAAAATATTAAAATACCCCATTTTCAACATTTGTGTACTTAACATGCAAATCCGGGTTACTGAAGAAATTTGAATTTTTGGGGTCTCGAGTGGAACGGGGACACTCAGGAACACTGCATGTGCCTTATAATACCAAAATTCCCCCAATTCCAACATTTGTGTACTTAATATGCAAATCCGGGGTTACTGTAGAACTTCAAAATTTTTTGAAAAAAGTGCGGGAGGGGGTCTGCTACCATCCTAGACCTCTAACTTAGCAGCAGGACGGCTCCTGAGACATCTCAAGCAAAATAATAGTATGGCACCGGACAACATACTACTTACCTACATTGTTCTGAAGGTCGGTGAAAGCATGCAATAATCCACAGCAATTAGGAAGCAAACTTCATATAGATAAAAAATATTCGTCCTTCATGACGCAATTCCTGTGATTTCACGGAAACTACCACTTAACGAAGTTCTGCCCTACGGTTTCCAATCTCCTTAGGAACAATTTAGGTACAATTGTTCCTAAATTGTTAACAATAACAAGAACAATTTGACAAAATCCAAGAGGAACAATAACAATAACAAACCAATTTACAAAATTAAGCTGAGGAACAAAACAATAACAAAACAATTTAGAAAAAATGTGGTACAACGACAAAACTGGTGTGTAAACAGCATAATTTTGAAAACATGCCAAATCTAGCAGCCTGAAAAGGCTCCTTTGCTGCTGCGATGCGGCTACTTGTTGGTGTAGGTACAAGGAAAGCAAATTTGCACCAGGAGAATTTCAATCACGTTTTCTTCGTCGGCCCACTGTCGGGGACGTCGTAAGACACTCTTTCCAAATTGGACAATTACTAAACTAGGCCAGTTTATGTAGGTATTTTGAGATGTGCATGATGTGCCTACTGATTCTAGAGTGGTCGAAAGCTTGATTGTGATTCTTCTAGTGCACATAATGTAACGCACGCGTCCACAGTACTTCGCTTGTAGTTAGAAGCTACAACAGTAATCTATCGGCTCTTTTGTCAGGAAGGAGGTGGAACGAATACGCGGCCCTTCACGAATGGAACGACAACCGATTACCCTCGCATCGGTACTGTAGTGAGTTGTACCGTTCTTGTCCTTTATCCTGGTAAGTACGGATAGTGATCTGATGTGAATAATTAAAACCAATTTTAATCTGTCTATAAATCGGAAAGAAGTCGGTTAAATGGCAGCGCATTTTGTTAATGCAACGTGTTAGGAAGTTGCACCAAACTACAGTAATCTATGTACTATGACTACTGTATATTGTTGTGTACCGGGTTTTTTCGTAAATAAGCCCCTCCAAGAATAAGCCCCATGGGGCTTATTTTAAGTTTTCTTTCCGAAAATAAGCCCCAGGGGCTTATTTTTGGGGACACATTTAACAGCACAGGTCCCTCAATTTTCATAGATAACGACGCATTTTGTGCTCAAAATGCACGCATTGTGCTATGATTTCTACTGCTTTCAATATGAATCGTAACATTATGTTAGTGAAGTGATTACTTGGACGTACTAAACTTCAATTTCAACATTATCCATGTCACAAAATACAAGAAACGCCGCACGCTAGCGGCAGATTTGTCTTTGGTAAGAATTGGAACTTTCCGATAATTAGCCCCGGGGCTTATTTTCGGGTGAAATATCAGGTCGGGACAAGTGCCAATTCCGAATTTAAGCCCCGGGGCTTATTTACGGAAAAACCCGGTACGCATCGCCTGTATTCAGCGCTTCGCCAGCCTACGAAATTCGCCCTCTTCCTATCGTCAAGTTGGTATGGGGGACCTGAGAAAATCGTGGAAATTCACTCTGGGAATGGCAGTGCTTCCGAAGTTCGACCCCAGAACCCGATTCCTAACTCCAACGTCGACATTCTAACTGTCGCATCAGTAGAAGAGCGAGCCCACTTCTTTGGCTCTCAGAATAGCGTTTTACTCTTGGATACCGACACTTGGACGTACTCAACCATGACAACTCCCACCGCCCACCCGCGAGCCAAGTCTGCGGTGGCGGTCACAGAATCGGGAGACCTTCTGGGGCCGATTGCACCAACGTACAGGGTTTTTTTTTTGAATTACCACTTTCGTTTGGCCAGATTTTGTTCAAAACCAAACTAATGTAAGTGAAACTTTGACACATGGTCAGAAAGGCTTCGGCATTTTGTATGTTAGATGCCCAGTTGAATTGGTCGTGCACTGCGGAAATTACAAGGTGTCAAAGTTGAGGTCAAAAATCTCGCGATCGGCCGACTTTGAAGCACGGTAACTCGGTCGTTCCGCCGCTTTTCTGGACGCGGCGAATTGCGTCTGAAAGGTTTTTAAACAAGCCTTAATTTGCCATAAGAACGAACATGCTACCTCGTCCATCGACCGAGTTACCGGCCGTCAAACTTTTTGATAACGCGTTCTAGAGAGTCGAAGACCACCACCATCCGCTGGAAAAGGTGGCCTTTGACCAGTGCCAAGAATACTCGACGAACTGTAACTCGGCCGGTGGACGACGAAAGAAGTTCGTTCTTATGGCAAATTAAAGCTTGTTTAAAGCCCTTTCAGACGCCATTTACCGCGTCCGCAAATGCGGCGGAACGGCCGAGTTACTGTGCTTCAAAGACGGCCGATCGCGAGATTTTCGACCTCAACTTTGACATCCTGTAATTTCCGCAGTGCACGACCAATTCAACTGGGCATCTAACATACAAAATGCCAAAGCCTTTCTGACCATGCGTTAAAGCTTCACTTACATTGGTTTAGTTTTGCACAAAATCTGGCCAAACGAAAAGTGGTCATCCAAAAAACCTTGTACAATCCATTTCGAAATTCATCACAATAGAGAATCTTTCATCTTCTTTCAACTTTCAATAGGGAATCTTCACAATCTTTTCACAAAATATTCTGAACACCAACTTGTTTGCTTCCAGACACTTCTATGTGTAATTTCAAGATATACTTGGTGCAGAATTCAATGAGTTATGAAGTTGTGCAGTTCACTACAGTCGTTGGTGCCATCGGCCCCTGGCATGCGGCTGCACCACACGAGGGGAGTGCAAAGACACCTGCGACCTTCTGAACTACGAATCAGAAGTATGGAAGCCCATAGCAGTTGGGAAGAACGTCAGAAGTCACTTCTGCGGTCTGCAACCTTCGGCGGCGGCGTTGGGAGTACGGGTTTTCTTCACTGGAGGCAGTTGTAAAAGAGCGAGCAAGGCTGCGACGGTCTACGATGTCTCTGCCGATCGGTGGAAGCCATTGAGGTGGGTAAAGCGAGCTGACCACTTATCAGAAGTTAGAGGTTGTCTATGTCATGCAGTCGATATTCGCGCATTTAAGTATATTTCTTGACAATTTCAGAGTTATTTTTGGAAAGATGACAATTTCAGACAAATGACAACTGGCAGAGTGATGCACTCGATGGCCGTATTCAATGGAAGCATAGTCGCTTGCGGAGGCCTGAGCTCGTCGCGTGGAGCGCTTCGCACTTGCGAGAGGTGAGCAATTTCTGGTTCTAATTGCTCAGAGGAAGGCTTACACACATACATAAATGCTCTAGCATTTGAGGTGCACTGCACTGTCGTAGTCGCGATTTGCATTTGCTGTATCAAGACTAGGTAATAATTCTTCAGGTACGATGCAAAATCTTCCGTATGGGTTGCGATGAAGAACGCAAACCTACCCGACGACTTGTGCAAGGGCTCGCTTCTCGTCTTGAACAACACGCTCTATGCGATTGGCTCAAATTCGCGCTCCTGCAGCAAACACAAGAAAATCTTCAAGCTAGACTCCATTGGAGGGTCTTGGCGTCTGGCTCCATTCCAGTTGAAGGACACTGTGGACAATCTACCAATGGTCAGCGCAGTCGTCGTCTGAGATCTGGCGATTTTCGTCAATTCTAACTACTGGTAGCAGCTGACAAAATAGATCATGTATCTCGCCGTGTGTCGACCACGGTTTCTCTTTCTATAACAGTAGACACTACACAACATAAATAGCTACATCACATCTCTCTAGACTTGACAGTCGCCACACGAGACCCGACGAAAGAGGTACGAGTAGTCGTCGTCTTGGACTTGTTGCGCTTTCTCGAAGGCTTCAACCGCATAGAAGACGCAACCGTTGGTGACCCCTGTTGAGTGCGAATCCACCACAGTATCTGTCCCTATAGCAGTGCAATCCGCACAGAGATGTCGCCCCGTTGTGGCGGATTGTTTTGCCGGAGCAAGTCTGACAATATAAGTAGACGGGGAACAGTCCCTCGGTCGGGGCACTCCTCCCCTCATCTGTAAGAACTTTCGGAGGCAACGTGGCCTTGTCAAACAGGATGCCCACTAACCAATGAGCCTGATCGATGAGGTCTCTTGGTCACTCCGATCGCAAAACTAATTGCAAATTCGGAATGGCAACATACGTGTAAGCGCCAACCGGCCAGGGGGGGGGGTCGGGGGGGTATAGGACCCCTCAGGGGGGGGGGGGGGTCTGAGGCCCCTGGAAGGGGGGTCAAATGACCTAAAAATTTTGCCAAAAAAGTACCAAAAAAGCAGAAAATTTTGCAAAAATAGGCCGAAAAGTGCCAAAAATCGCTTAATTTTGGTCAAAAATGTCCAAATTATAGTGCCGCAGGCGAAAATTTTGCTATTTTCAAGCGCCGCAGGCGAAATTTTTGCCATTTTTTCGCCCGGCCTCAGCCGGGCGAACCCCTACGAGAGCTTGTCGTGCGTGCGTCCGTTCGTCCGTTCGTTCGTTCGTAACGCTCTCAGATCTCGGCGTTGGTAGGTCGTAGGAAGGAGATCTTGGGCTTTATGGATAGGTCTCGACTCACTGAGAATTGCTCTAAGAGGTTTCGAAATTCAAAAGTTTGAAATTCGCGAGTTACAGTAACCCGAAGGTCAAAACTTAAAACGGCGCTAACTCGCTCGTCTTACGTCGTAGAGCGGCGTGCGATAGGTCAACTAATAGGCCTCGACGTGCTCTTTCGTTTGACATTAAAAGTTTTCTTAATTACGCAAACACGCAACACGAAAAGCGACATTCTCGCGTTTTTAGCGCAGAAATCGCTCTAACTCGCTCAGCGTGCGTCGTAGGGAGACCATCTTGGGTTGGTTGGACAGCTCTCGACTCACTGATTATTTGTTCTTCTATTGGTCGAAACTCAAATGTTTGAATTTCGAGAGCTACAGTAACCCAAAGGTTTAGAACGCGAAACTTATCTAACTCGCTCGTCTTCCGTCATAGAGAGACGATCTTGAGTTCGTTGAATAGGTTTTGGCACACTGATAATTCCGTTAAGAGAACTCGAAATTCAAAAGTTTGAATTGCGCGCGCTACAGTAACCCGAGGGTCTAAAACGCAAAACGGCTCTAACACGCTCGTCTTACGTCGTAGAGCGGCGTGCGATAGGTCAACTAAAAGGTCTCGACGTGCTCTTTCACCTTTCACTTGGCGTAAAAAATTTGTTATTTACGCAAACACGCACCACAAAAAGCGACATTCTCGCGTTTTTAGCATAGAAATCGTTCTAACTCGCTCAGCGTGCGTCGTAGAGAGACGATCTTGAGTTGCTGGATAGCTCTTGACTCACTGATCATTTGTTCTTGTATTGGTCGAAACTCAAAAGTTTGAATATCGCGAGCTACAGTAACCCAAAAGTTCCAAACGCAAAACTTCTCTAACTCGCTCGTCTTCCGTCGTAGAGAGACGATCTTGAGTTTGTTGAATAGGTTTCAGCACACTGATCATTCCGTTAAGAGAAGTCGAGATTCGAAAGTTTGAATTTCGCGAGCTACAGTAACTCAAAGGTTCAAACAGCAAATCGGCCCTAACTCGCTCGTCTTACGTTGTGGAGCGGCATTCGTTCGACCGTTTGAAAGCTTACGTTGAGGCAGTTGTTGAACGGTCATTCCTAAAAAATACTTTTGTTTTTTTAAACCCTTGTCTTACGAACAACTTTGTTTGCTAAAGAAATTAATCCCGGGCGATCCCAATGTTGCCCTGCAACAACCGCTCAGAAATGCGTGTGTCTTGCTCAAAAAATTAATCCCGGGCGATTCCAATGTTGCCCTGCAAGAACCCCTCAGAAAGGAGCGTGTCAGAAGTAGCGCATGAATAGTGGACTTCGGGCGGGCGCGCGTCATATCGTAAAGGATTCCAAATACTTTAAAAATGTATCCACTCTTTTACTCTCCCAATTAAAAACACTCACAAACCACTCTGTATTAATAAAACAACTCAACTTTTTTAAAACAGCTTGTTAAGCGCCGCAGGCGAAAATTTTTGAAATTCTAGGGGGGGGTCTTTTGGGGAAGGTGGGAGGGGGGTACCTGGGGGGGGGGGTATGGGGGGGGGGGGGGTACACTTTCGGCTAGGGGGGGGGGGCTTACCCCCCCCCCCCCCCATACCCCCCCCCCCCCCGGTTACACGTATGAATGGCAACCCTCTAAAACCCCACATCGACATATAACACACCTAGATTCAGATGAACCCAGTAACCCGCAAAACCACATTTCCACTTGAGAGTATGGTAGCATGCGAAATGTTAAGATAATGCCGAACATTTCTAAAAGAAAAAAATAATATCAGATTCGTGATCAGCGACCACGAAAAGTCGCAATCGAGTACCTACACAGTATGTGCGCTTGCAGCCCCAGTAGTCAAATTTTGAAATTCAAATTTCCCGCTAAAATACGCGTGGGGAGAAAAATGTTTAGAACAAAAACAACGTATCTTTAGATGCTCTATCACGTGAAAGTAAAATTGGCACCGAAATGTCTCAACTGACATCACTTTATACCAAAATACCGAAAACTTGTCAAAAAATTAGAATTTTCACCCAAAAAACGACCGCGCCCAGAGCTCTTCTTCTATTCCCCGAAAGATATTTATATGTACTAAAAAGTCACCAAGTATCATCGAAATCGATCCACACAGCAAGAAATGGGAAAAGCAGAACTTTTGAATTCTGCTCCAAAAACCGTTTTTTCAAATTTTTACCTAAAAGTTGGCGGCTTTGAAAGAAGTGACCTACTACAAAGTTGTAGAGCTCGCCGAGCTCTATCGAACGGTGTTTATCCCACTTCGATATGAGCAGGGGTCAAAAGCTATGCCTACCCAAAGTTTTTCCCAAAAGCCCTGGACCCAAAATGAACCGTATTTCCCGGCCCGGGGCACACCTGGTTGAATTTCGAAAGGCGGATTCGGGTTGATCTATCTGAGGTCTCTTAGTTGACAAAAAAGCGTGCAATTTGCTCTTAGCAAAAAACACTTACAACTGTCGCCGCGAACCCTACTTTTGGATCGAAAAAAACCGGTTTTTTCGCCGCGCCTCAGCGCGGCGAGGTGTATATATACGGATGACAATGTCTGTCTGTCTGTCTGTCTGTGTGTCTGTGTGTCTGTGTGTCCGTGCCACCGAAGTAAAGAAAGTGGCATATGTGGTCAAGTAGAGTCGAGGTCGCTGAGTACGGATCCGATGTCCGTTTCTGTTGCTAATTTCGCATTTTCGAGATATTTACTGTTAAAATATGAAAATGTCGAAAATCGACTTTTTCGCCTGATAATGTAGCGGCAAAATTTCTTCAGAAATGGAAAGAGCATAGACCGCGGATAATTTGTAACACAAAAGAATTTGTTTGCAATTGTGGAATTTAATAGAAAAACGCGATTATTTGTCAAAATTTCATAAAATGACAAGAATTAAGCGTCATTTATTGACGAATGTAAATGCAGAAATGGAAAGGTCGTGTGCCAGTAAGAATTTGTGACACAGTTCTACAGTTTTGAAAAATTGTAATTTCGAGATATTTACTATTAAAATACGAATATGTCGAAAATCGACTTTTTCGCCTGCTGAGGTAGCGGCGAAATTTCTTCAGAAATGGAAACAGCATAGACCGCGGATAATTTGGAAACAAAATAAAATTTTTGCAAATGTGGAATTTGGTAAAAATACGCGATTATTTGTACGCGATTATTTGTATTTTTGCAAATACGCGATTATTTGTATTTTTGCAAATGCGTAATTTGGTAAAAATACGCGCTTTGAAAGAAGTGACCTACTACAAAGTTGTAGAGCTCGCCGAGCTCTATCGAACGGTGTTTATCCCACTTCGATATGAGCAGGGGTCAAAAGCTATGCCTACCCAAAGTTTTTCCCAAAAGCCCTGGACCCAAAATGAACCGTATTTCCCGGCCCGGGGCACACCTGGTTGAATTTCGAAAGGCGGATTCGGGTTGATCTATCTGAGGTCTCTTAGTTGACAAAAAAGCGTGCAATTTGCTCTTAGCAAAAAACACTTACAACTGTCGCCGCGAACCCTACTTTTGGATCGAAAAAAACCGGTTTTTTCGCCGCGCCTCAGCGCGGCGAGGTGTATATATACGGATGACAATGTCTGTCTGTCTGTCTGTCTGTGTGTCTGTGTGTCTGTGTGTCCGTGCCACCGAAGTAAAGAAAGTGGCATATGTGGTCAAGTGTCGGATCCGATATCCGTTTCTGTTGCTAATTTCGCATTTTCGAGATATTTACTGTTAAAATATGAAAATGTCGAAAATCGACTTTTTCGCCTGATAATGTAGCGGCAAAATTTCTTCAGAAATGGAAAGAGCATAGACCGCGGATAATTTGTAACACAAAAGAATTTTTTTGCAATTGTGGAATTTAATAGAAAAACGCGATTATTTGTCAAAATTTCATAAAATGACAAGAATTAAGCGTCATTTATTGACGAATGTAAATGCAGAAATGGAAAGGTCGTGTGCCAGTAAGAATTTGTGACACAGTTCTACAGTTTTGAAAAATTGTAATTTCGAGATATTTACTATTAAAATACGAATATGTCGAAAATCGACTTTTTCGCCTGCTGAGGTAGCGGCGAAATTTCTTCAGAAATGGAAACAGCATAGACCGCGGATAATTTGGAAACAAAATAAAATTTTTGCAAATGTGGAATTTGGTAAAAATACGCGATTATTTGTCAAAATTTCATAAATCGGCAAAAATCGAACGCGATATTTTGACAAAAGTGAATGCCGAAATGGAAAGACCGTATGCCAACAAGAATTTGTGACACACTTCTACAGTTTTCAAAAGTTGTCATTTTGAGATATTCACAATTAAAATACAAAAATGTTTAAAATCTTTTTTGTCTGATCAGCTAACGACAATATTTCTTCAGAAATGAGAGTGATTGTGAACGCAGAAACAGAAAGATCGTACGCCAAACGGAGCCCTGGTAGAGTAGGACTGCACAAAACATTTGGCAAGTTTTTTTTTGTTCGATGCGGCTTATTCACACAGGTATAAAACTTCAGATGAACGGCGTCGTATCGTGCCGATAACATATAGCGAACGCGGCGATATCACTGAGCTTTAGATCAGCTGTACAGACAACCGTATCGTGAGAAAAGCTGCACTTGATTTGTGGTACACGTTCTCGAGATACCTTCTCTAGATACTTCTAATGATGTTTATAAAGTTCACTGTGCTGTTCACCAAGATTTGACAGACACTATGTACAGGTTGAACTTTTTAGACACACAGCTTGTTGCTACCCAGCCCGGGCAGGCCCCGACCCAGCCCGGCGGCGCCCCCACCATCGGATACCCCAATGTCTTTTGCATATTCAACCCAGAGATCGTCTCGCTCCGTTCTACCAGAACACTATTCTAAGCGTCCAAAGTTCGTCGGAGGCCGAAAAACCGAGTTTTTGGCAACTTGCCAAAAATTGGGTCCCGGACGGAAGTCGAGACCTTCGATCCACCCTGCGCCTTCTAGAGACCTATCGAATAAAAAAAATTCGCCCCGATCGGTCATCTCTAGCCCAACTTATGAGCGTTCCAATTTACACAGAATCCGCACCACCGCTATAGCACTCCTCCCTTTTGGAGGGGAGGAGTGCCAACAAGAAGTTGGGAAGATCGCTGCACATCCTTTGGCGTGAATACCCTCTCGAAAAGAATTTCCACTGTACGATCACCGCTCGTATTCCAGGCCTCATACGGCATGTTGTGTTTCACCGCGAAGTCGGCAGGCTAATACTTCTACAGAAACATCTACACGTCTTGCATGCCACGAATGTGTAGCACGTATGTACATTTCATTTTTACTGCTCAGTCAATTCGTGAGAATATCAACGGCATCACAAGCTCAACGTGTCTAGGCAATTAGCTGGCGATGTTCGACAAACCGCATACGGTGCGAGAGCAATTTTATCGTGACGATTCACGATTGACGTGTTACAGTGGCAACATTCAATTTCTTATGAAGCGACGGAACAGTGTGTTTCCGTCCGTTGTTCTGCGTCAAGAAGCATGGCGTCAACAGTTCTACCTGTGCACAATAGCAAGCGCAAAGCAAATACAGCAAAGACTACCTACAAGCATTGTATGCCCACGTTTACGCCAACTCCTTTGTGCGAAACTGTAGTATGTGTAACACCTACTACCTACATAGGTAGGCCAAGTGTGTACGGAACGCGCGCAGAGACGCGCCTCGTTGTTTGTCGTAGACAGCACAGCCTGCGCTGTCTACCAGACTGGATCACATTGTACAGGGTGGCCCAAACAAGCTGTTTTAAAAAAGTTGAGTTGTTTTATTAATACAGAGTGGTTTGTGAGTATTTTAAAGTGGAAGAGTAAAAGAGTGGATACTTTTGTAAAGTATTTCGAAGCCTTTCCGATATGACGCGCGCCCGCCCGGAGTCCACTATTCAGGCGCTACTTCTGACACGCTCCTTTCTGAGGGGTTCTTGCAAGGCAACATTGGGATCGCCCGGGATTATTTTTTTGAGCAAGACACACGCATTTTCTGAGCGGTTGTTGCAGGGCAACATTGGGATCGCCCGGGATTAATTTTTTTAGCAGACAAAGTTGTTCGTAAGACAAGGGTTTAAAAAACAAAAGCATTGCTTTAGGAATGACCGTTCAACAACTGCCTCAACGTAAGCTTTCAAACGGTCGAACGAATGCCGTTCTACAACGTAAGACGAGCGAGTTAGGGCCGATTTGCTGTTTGAACCTTTGAGTTACTGTAGCTCGCCAAATTCAAACTTTCGAATGTCGACTTCTCTTACCGGAATGATTAGTGTGACGAAACCTATTCAACAAACTCAAGATCGTCTCTCTACGACGGAAGACGAGCGAGTTAGAGAAGTTTGGCGTTTTGAACTTTTGGGTTACTGTACCTCGCGATATTCGAACTTTTGAGCTTTGACCAATAGAAGAAGAAATGATCAGTGAGTCAAGAGCTATCCAGCAACTCAAGATCGTCTCTCTACGACGCACGCTGAGCGAGTTAGAGTGATTTCTATGCTAAAAACGCGAGAATGTCGCTTTTCGTGGTGCGTGTTTGCGCAATTAACAAATTTTTTACGTCAATTGAAAGAGCACGTCGAGACCTTTTAGTTGACCTATCGCACGCCGCTCTACGACGTAAGACGAGCGTGTTAGAGCCGTATTGCGTTTTGGACATTCAGGTTACTGTAGCACGCGCAATTCAAACTTTTGAATTTCGACTTCTCTTAACGGAATTATCAGTGTGCCGAAACCTACCCTATTCAGCGAACTCAAGATCGTCTCTCTACGACGGAAGACGAGCGAGTTAGAGAAGTTTCGCGTTTTGAACCTTTGGGTTACTGTAGCTCCCGAAATTCAAACTTTTGAGTTTCGACCAATAGAAGAACAAATGATCAGTGAGTCGAGAGCTATCCAACCAACCCAAGATCATCTACCTACGACGCACGCTGAGCGAGTTAGAGCGATTTCCGCGTTAAAAACGCGAGAATGTCGCTTTTCGTGTTGCGTGTTTGCGTAATTAAGACAATTTTTAACGCCAAACGAAAGAACACGTCGAGACCTTTTAGTTGACCTATCGCACGCCGCTCTACGACGTAAGACGAGCGAGTTAGAGCCGTTTTGCGTTTAGACCTTCGGGTTACTGTAGCGCGCGAAATTCAAAGTTTTGAATTTTGAAACCTCTTAGCTGAATGATCAGTGAGTCGAGACCTTTCCGTAGAGCCCAAGATCGCCTTCCTACGACTTTCCAACACCGAGATCTGAGAGCGTTACGGACGAACGGACGAACGGACGCACGCACGCACGCACGGACGAAAAGCTCTCGTAGGGGTTCGCCCGGCTGAGGCCGGGCGAAAAAAGAGTGAGACCCCTAGCTTTGCGACCGCCGTTCTTAGGCGTGACTGCGCATATCAAGCCCCAATTTGGACAGGACATACTACAGAGTGTTTTTGATGAAGTGCCAAAATTTCAGAACATGTCGTGCACCAGAAAGAAGATGGCGTCGTTTTACGCAGGGTCATGCAGACGCCTTTCACTGCAGGAGATCATGCTGGAGCTCCTTGTCGTCCTCTTCGAGCTTCCAGCATGATCTCCTGCAGTGAAAAGCGTCTGCACGCGATTTTCGACATGACCCTGCGTAAACGACGCCATCTTCTTTCTGGTGCACGACATGTTCTGAAATTTTGGCACTGCATCAAAAACACCCTGTAGTATGTCCTGTCCAAATTGGGGCTTGATATGCGCAGTCACGCGTGCGAACGGCGGTCGCAAAGTTAGGGGTCTCACTTTTTTTGGGCCACCCTGTATATAACGGCTGAATGAAGGCCCCGTTTCCCTTGTAAATCCGTAAAGAAACATGTCTTGGGTCCTGTTAGTGTCGGCGGTCGTCGTCGTCGCCGTCGTGGCTAACTGGATCCGGTGAGTGCTAATGCAGTAACGTGCCACAAAACTGCAATTTTATCTGCCTTTCAAATCGTCTTCTTTCCAATCGTAGATGGCGTCGCCGTCAGTTTCAACTGCGGGAGAAACTTGGACTGCGCGGCCTTCCGATCGACTTCTTCTCAGGAAACATACTCCAGTTTGTTAGCGAGTCCAAGAAGGTGGGCGGCTGGTGACTGTTACGTTTCGTTTTCACGGCGAAAGGCAATCGGGCACACATCGCATTGCAGACTGGTATGGACTACGACCCCGAGTTCAGACGGAAGCTCTTGAGAGACTACGCAAATGACAGCGGCTGCATGGGGTTCGTTTGCAGGCGTGCAGTGTCACACCACTTCGCAACATTCTATGAAGTGTCTGAATTTTATTACCAAAGTGTCACTAAAGTTTAAGTGTCACTAACTAAAGTGGCACTGCAGTCGCTAACTAAAGTGGCACTACAGTGTCACCAGTGTGTCCAATTGTTCCGCCGGAACAATGTTCCGGAACAAAGTTCCTGCTAAATTGTTAACAAAACAAGAACAATTTACATTGTTCCACGACTTGCTGGAACAAGAACAAAACAATGACAATATAGCGGGCTATTGGAACAAACTGGTTAAATTGTTCTTAAATTGTTCCCAAATTGTTCCTTTTGAAATGTGATGTGAAACAAAATTACGGCGCAATGGCACAGTCGGAACATTGTAGGAACGATCGTAGAACAATTCTTGACAAACGTTTAACAATTTGATCTGGTCCAAACTGAAGCTGTGAACATTTGCTATTGCAGCTGCACCGATCAATTTAGGGCCAGCGTTATGCAGAATGGAACAATTTAAGAACAATGTTCCGCAAATTGTTAACAAAGTTCCAAAATTTGGTTTGAACAAGAACAAGAACAAAACAATATATTTTTGAACCCCATGGAACAAAACAATTTCCGAAATCTTGTGGACACACTGAGTGTCACTCACTCGAGCGAGTCTTGTCGTTCCACTGGCACTGCAGCATTTACGATGGGCCGCAGCTGGTGATCTCCACTACCAATCTGGACCTACTGAAGGAGGTCTTTGTCAAGCAGTTCCACAACTTCGTCGACAGACAGGTACTACTGTAACTAGTCCATGAATAGGCCCGTCGTCGGCTGTTGCCAACTGCTCTTCACTTCACTTAGAAGTTTGTGATGACCGACGTGTATCCCAACAAGCAGAGCGTCCTCTTCTCCACGAAATTGAGCGGCTGGAAGCAGATACGCTCCCTCGTCTCGCCCACTTTCACCACTGGCAAGATGAAGGCTGTGTGTTTGTCCTCAATTGAGTCGTCACTTATGTGCATCTATAGGGTGTGCAAAATAACCGAGCACACCAACTTCCTGGCTGCCGTTCTCAAGCTTTTCCTAATTGTTTCACACCCAAATTGAGGTATGACATACTACAGGGTGTTCTCGACAACCTGCCAAATTTTCATGTCATTCTATCGAACGAACAGAAAGTTGCTTCGTTTTGCACAACATCCTGTCGTTGTCGTCCTGGAGGAGATCCTCAACCGCCGGCGCCGCGATCTCCACGATGAAGAGCGGCGCACCGGATTTTCGACATGGTGTGTTGCGCAAAACGACACAGCTTTCTGTTCGCTCGATCGAATGCCATGAAATTTTGACAGGTTGTCAAGAACACCCTGTAGTATGTCGTACCCCAATTTGGGCGCGAGACGTTTAGTCAAGCTTGAGAACGGCAGCCATAAAGTTGGTGAGCCCGGTTTTCTTTGCACACCCTGTATGAGATCAGACACAAACAACTTCAGATGCTGCCAGCGATCCACGAGAAACTGAAGGTGTTTCTGGGCAAAATGGCCGATAGCGCGAAGGAGGGAACGTCTTTCGACATCTACGAGTGAGCGCTTTCGGTAGAGATTAACAAGGTGCAAAACGTACGTAGGTAGGTAGGCCGCGTACTTGGTAGGAAGCACAGATTCCGTGTTAACTCTTCGATTCCGGCGGTAAAGGAGGCGCATACTGCACAAGTCGCCATTCTTCGCGTTGGAGTTCAATTCAAGTGAATGGGCTGCGAGAGGATGACTATTGACAACTACAATAAGCCGCTCGTGGATATGCGAAATTGGCGTTTTGTTTGCTGATGTTTCTTCTCGTGTTCATTTAAAACAACTTGGGCCTTTCGCTGTAGAAGTTTGACCCAGTTCAGGAAGTTGCATTCAGATTTAGCATTGACTATCTTCAAATACGCTTCTGAAACCAGGGGTGACCGTAGAAACTAAAACTAGTTTCAGTTTCAGTTTCAGTTTCAATAAACTGAAACTAAAGTGGGCAGCCATACTTATACTAAAACTGAAACTGAAACTCCACAAAGGGAATCAGTATTAGTGCAATACTGAAACTAGTTTCAGTTTCAGTTTCCGTAGTTGAGGCGTGTGTTTGGCTTATCTTTGTATGATTTGGCGCATTGCTTGATTTCCAATGACGAAAAAACTTCGAATGGATCTTATTTGTGGTAATCAGCAACTCAGCTACGCATCTATGTAAAATTGCATGTACGCTTAACTGCAGCGAGCAGCGCACTGATACTGAAACTCAGTTTCAATAACTGAAACTGAAACTCGAGAAATTTCTGTACTGAAACTGAAACAGAAACTGAAACTAAAATGAAAAGTGGTTCTGATACTGAAACTGAATCTAAACCAGTTTCTATGGTCACCCTTGTCTGAAACTGCTTCCAGCGATTTCCAAGCGCTCACCCTGGACGTCATCGCCAAGGTGGCCTTCGCCGTCGACTGCGACTCTCTGCGCGATCACAACGACCTCTTCTACGTCAACGTGCGCAAGTTCTTCTGGGAGTTCGACATTCGGCGGGCTCGGTATCTGGCCGTCATGTGTGAGTTTCGTAAAGAACAACCTATAGCGACCCGTTCAATCGTTCGCTCATTCATCCATTCGCAGTTTGCGTGCCCGAACTCTCTTGGCTCTACGGGAAGCTGCGACCGTATCTGACGCTCGGCAAGTACGAAGGAAAGCTGCTGCAGTCGCTGAAAGAAGTCTACCGGACCAGAAAGGACATCGTCGACGTTCGTGCATCAGAGCGTGTTGTACCACATTCGATTCATGCTGGCAAATACATACATGGCTCTTGTTCCAGGAGTTTCAAGGAGTGGACGTGATGCAGTTGCTACTCCAGGAAGCCGCCAGATTGGACGCTGAGATGACAAAGGTCCGGTCTTGGCTTCATTACACGCCTTATCGTGCTGAGTGAGGGGCGGCGTGATGCATATTGCATAGCATTGTCCTTCAGGACTCCGTGGCCCTGAATTGGCGGCATGTGGTGGCCAACTGCTATGCCTACCTACTGACTGGCTACGAGACCACAAGCACCGCCCTGGCATTCGCCGCCTGGTTACTGGCCAAACACCCAGAGGTTCAACGCAAGCTGCAGAGAGAAGTCGACGAGGCCTTTCGGAGTGAAAGGGTAGGCGACGAAAGTCGATTGTCGTCTTCAGATGGCTCGAACGGCCAAATTAAATCGCGGCGTCATTTCAGGCGCCTTCCTACGACTGCTTAATGAAGCTGCCCTACTTGAACGCCGTCTTCAAGGAGTCCCTGCGCTACTACCCGCCTGTCAATCTGTTGGTTTAGCCAAGAGTAGCGACGGTTGAAACAGCCCGCGTTGGAATGAACCCAGACTTTTCTCAGATTCACGGCGCGCCGCTGTCTCCGGGACACGACGGTCCAGGGCCAGTTCATCCCCGAGGGAGTGGAGGTGTTGTGCGACGTGTACCTTGTTCATCACGACCCGGAGGTCTGGCCGGAGCCCGACAAATTCGATCCCGACAGGTTCTCGAGTATGTAGTCATCTTTGAGATAACGGCTCGTATTGCATGCGAATACCCATATCCGCACATAGGTTCCTGGACGGGCGCGACGCCGACGACCACCCTCTGGCCTGGATGCCCTTCGGGACGGGCCCCAGGAACTGCGTTGGCCTTCGCTTCGCCGAGATGGAGTACAAAACTGTCCTCCTCCACTTTCTCCACGGATTCTCCTTTGAGCTCGGCAGAGAGGTTTGTTCTGTTCTGCCGCTGCAGAATGTTGCACGCACGAGATGTATGGGCACTGGAGGGCATACGTGTAAGCGCCAACCGGCCAGGGGGGGGGGGGGAGGGCTGAGGCCCCTGGAGGGGGGGGGGGGGGGGGGGTGGTCAAATGACCTAAAAATTTTGCCAAAAAAGTACCAAAAATTAAGACCAGGCAAGTCGTCCGGGGGGGGGGACGCAGTATACTCCACAAATTTGAACTCCTACGCACGGTGACTACTCTCCTGTTCTGGCCTTGTGACACTTCCAAACGCAAAACTAATGCCGAATTTGTGACCTACATCCCAGAATACCCCAGAATCGACATACAACACCCCTAACTTCCTATGGACTCGCAGAACCAAAATTCTGCACTTGGGATACGGTAGCATGCGAATTCGTCACAGGTACGCTTAAACATCATCTAAACGCTAAACGAAGGCCAAATTCGTAATCAGCGCCCCCGAAAACCCCGAAATCGAGTATAATGTCGCGAAAGTCGACCCGACACCCAATGTTCAAATGGACGCGGCAGGGTTACTGTAGCTCTGCGAATTTGCCAAAAACACTTTTCTGGACCAAATTTCAACGTAGACTCGTTTGAAACCACTTTTGGAACGATTCGGCAACGCATTCGAGGGCTAGAGACGCCGAAATGCGAAAATCGCAATTTTCGACCCCGGAGTCGAAAAAGTCGCAGTGTAAGAAAGTTTTTTTGTGTTTCGCCCGATTTTCTCCGTTCATGGCTCATTCGATAGAGGACATCTGGGAAGGAGCAACAAGAGTGGCCTCGCCACTCTAGCTGCTACCTAGCTCGCACAGCAGCCCGTCAAAGTCGACCCGGGCCAAAAATCGCGAATTTTTCAAATTTGGCGCCAAAATGGGTCCCGCAGCGATCCAATTCTTTTTTTGCGTGTTCGGCACTATCGAGGGCTACAACATATCAAAAGATAGTATATACCATTATATGCAACTTTTTCGAGTTCTACCCTGTGTAACACATTTTTCAGTACTTTGAAAATTTAAATTTTTGAATTTCCCGCCAACGGGGTCCCGCAGCGTGACCCCATATGTCGTGCAGGTTGCCCACCTACTAGGCCTACCCAACGCAAAAGACCGTTTGCAAATCGGCCGCTGCACGCGCGAACCCCATCCGGTCCAAATTACTGCGTTTCGCGCACAAACGCTATATACTCCACACTTTTTGTGGAGTATAAAAATTTTGCAAAAATAGTCCAAAAAGTGCCAAAAATTGCTTAATTGTGGTCAAAAACGTCCAAATATAGCGCCGCAGGCAAAAATTTTGCTATTTTCAAGCGCCGCAGGCGAAATTTTTGCCATTTTTAAGCGCCGCAGGCGAAAGTTTTTGAAATTCTATGGGGGAGGGGGTCTCTTGGGGAAGGCGGGAGGGGGTACCTGGGGGGTATGGGGGGGACACTTTCGGCCAGGGGGGGGGGGCTTACCCCCTCCCCCCCCCCCCCCTCACCCCTCCCCCCCCCCCCCCCCCCATACACCCCGCTCCCCCCCCCCCCCCGGTTACACGTACCCGCTGGAGATGAGTTGTGGTTGGTCGAAGCTTAAAACAGGGGTGACCATAGAAACTAATTTAGTTTCAGTTTCAGTATCAGTACGAGTTTTCTTTCTAGTTTCAGTTTCAGTTTCAGTTTCAGTAAGGAATTGTTTTGAGTTTCAGTTTCAGTTACTGAAACTGAGTTTCAGTATTAAGTACGCTGTTCGCGGCTGTAAAGCGCACATGCAACCTCGCATGGATGCGTTACTGCGTTGCTGATTACCATACATAAGGTGTATTCAAAGTTTTTTCGTTATTGTCAATCAAGCAAAGTGCCGAATCAACCTAAGATGAACCAAACATACGCCTCAAACACTGAAACTAAAACTGAAACTAGTTTCAGTAGTGCGCACTGAAACTAGTTTCAGTATTGCACTAATACTGATTCCCTTTGTGGAGTTTCAGTTTCAGTTTCAGTTTCAATATGGCTGACCATTTTAGTTTCAGTTTCAGTTGCAGTTTCAGTATATTTATAGAAACTGAAACTGAAACTAGTTTCAGTTTCTATGGTCACCCCTGGCTTAAAATCGTGCTCACTTTGTCGCTGTGTAGGCGCCTGCAGAGTTGCCGGTGACGGTGAACGGTGTGCTGCTGCGGCCAAAGGATGGAGTTGTCCTGAAAGTCGTCAAGCGCCAGTAGAGAAGATGGTAGTGCACTGGGTTTACGATGCTGTGGCCTATTTCCCCGTTTAAGGAACTGACTGTATTGTAGGACCTGCAATTCTGAGACGGCATTCAGGCCGCGAACCTCGACTCGTATACAGCCTGCTCATTTAGGAAAATTCTCGCATACTATCTACCTACACTTCGTCATCTGCCAACTGTCATCAACCCTAATTCTTGGCGTGCTGGCAACGGCCCAGCGTTCGCGCATATTTATTCATCCCTTCACAAGCTGTTGCCAACAAGCTGTGACTGCGTCAAATTGTCAATGCCGTTTGAGTGATTGCACAGTGTTCTGTGGTCTGTTCTGCAGCGTATCATACCCGGCCAGCTTGGCATGCGAACGAGTCGTCTACATACTTCTTGTAGTTTGTGTTTGTATGCGTACGTGGCCAAGCGACGCGGAAAATGCTTCTGAAACGCCGGAAAGGTACGATTGGCCTGCCACTTTACAATGGTCTGTCACCCTCAATCATTCCATTTCAAAATCGACAAAATCGTCGGAGTTCTGACTACCAACATCAGCTCAGGGCGCGGCAGCGCTCCGGGCAGGAATCAGGCCCCTTTCCCAGCGGTATTCAAAAAGAATCTTCGACTGAGCCTTCTCCAAGTGGTCGCAGTGGTCGAGCTGCCCGAATCGGTGCAACGGCGGCTTCCAGACTCGACGTCGGGAAAGGGTGGAAACGGTGCGCAGGCAATAATTCTTTGAAATTTTTGAGAGGGGGTCTTTTATGTAGGTGGGAGGGGAGAGGGGATTTATAGGCTTAACGTGCTTCGTTGACCACGCTGAATTATTGGCAGAGCTGCAGTAAACTTTTGGTCGAATGCGCATCGTTTAAAGAGACTTTGAAACGCATGACTCCCCTCTTTGAGCATCATTGTATTGCAGCCAACTGCTACGACCTTGCGTGCCCCAGCAACGAGCACTGCATTGGCAGAGCGGAAAGAAGCGGGCCGTTGTGCGTCTGCGACGATGGATTTGCATCGACGTCTACCCCGGAGACGCATGTCGTGGCACATAGCTTCAACTCATGTCGGATCTGATCACTCTGGTGAAAAGTTTCAATCGATAGAACGAGCGTTGCATACCGATCCGACACACCTAACACGTCGGCACAATAGAAGCCACTGTTTGGCCGCTCTTCTGGTCAGCGAGTTCGGCCACCTGTCGGATGACGTCCAAGTCAAAGGTGTAGTCGTCGCCGAAGCCGAAGCGCAGAAGCCCGAAATGATGCCGACGACCGAACGTTCACCAGGTCCACGCCTGAACAATGATCGCGTTCCACGTTGTGTGTGAATTTTAAAGCAATTACTAGCAGCCCGGCGCAAGGCGTACATATGTTTTCGCACAGCAGCAGTAAAGTCATTTGTGTGTGTGTGATTTGTCACAGCAGCAGTGTGATTTTTCGCCGAAGATTGGTGGAATTTCCGGAGACCCACAACAAGATGTCGGCCACAGGAAAGTGAGGGAACGCCCGAGGCGGATGAGGAGGCTCGACGACCAAGAGAACTGCCCAGCCCACAAGCAGAGGGAAGACAAGAATAATGAAGTTCGTAGGAATATAGTAATCGCAATTTATGAAACTTGTGCACACTAAATCGTCGCCTTAGTGCCAGTCATCTACTGATGAGGTCGCCCTGGCACTTCGTGGCTGAGTCTAGATCTAGCGACCAAAACTCAGCTAACGCTTGTCGTCTGTGATGATTGCGTGCAAAACATAGAAAGTAGGTACATAGCTAGTGATCGTGATACTTCACGTATGTATTCAATTACTAGGCGACAGTAGACATGCTGACCTTTGTCCGCCATAGTCACAGGTCGACTGGTCAACGGCGGCGGCGAGGTCACTTTCAGAGTGGTCCATTGTATCGCGTCTTGCGCCTCTAACCTTTCGTGAGTCCCGTGAATTTAGAGTGACGTGCGGCGTTGAGCTGGAGAGGCGAGGGACGCAGCTGCGAACTATAGTCGAGCGATGCAATGCGTCCAGTCCGGTTGTTCAAGTAATCCACGATTGATGAGGGATATTGCCGACTGTCGCGCTCCCAGCCTGCCTAATCGCTATACACGGGACTCAACAATGCTTCGTTGTTGGCAGAGTGATCCCAGGGGTGGGGGGGGGGGGGTAGTATCGCCAGCAATCCCCCCCCCCCTCCACAGCCCCACCATACTAGTTCTTGCGGTGGCTAATTGGTGAATGCCAGCGCCGTTTGTTGCGGGTTGCGAGGAGGCCTGAATCGCTCGAGTAACAACAGTCGGCTACTACTGCTACGATAGCCTCGAGAAAAGCCCCGTGGCATGGTTTCCCCACATGGTGAACCCGATTTGCCAAACATTCACGCTGGGTGAGTTGCAAACAAGTAAACCCAGTTAATAGGCGGGACAAGACGGAGATAAGCTAAGGTTTTCACCGCCATCATGTAGGGGAGGAACTCCGTCGCTGGCTATAGTTTACATTGTACCTGGTTTACAGTTTACATACCAGGTTTTTCTGATAATAAGTCCCTCCTTTCGACGGCTTGTAGGCGCCCACGCCGGCCATGAAGACGGGGCTTATTTACGGATGAACCCGGTAGGCACATAGGTACTACGAATCGGTCGAAATTGTCAGAGTTAAAACTTACCGTTGAATGTAGTATGCCAATATCCCACCGCCTCCCCCCCCCCCAGCGTTTCATACAATACCACAATGCATTGTTGTATAGTTGTATAGTATGTTATAGTATAGCATACTATACTATACAACAATTCCTTGGGCATTTGTTGTACAATACTATACTATACAACAATTGATGTCAGATTTGGCATACTATAACATACTATACAACAATTCGATGCTATACAACAATGCATTGTTGTAGAAAATTACGGCGTTGTGTGCATCAAAATGACGCACAGACGTCTTCGAAAACACAAGTATGGTCACAAATGCTGTGTTTCGGTGGAGTTTTGGTCCGAATGGAGGTTAATTTACTCTGAATTGTACGGCTGTGCTTAGTTTTCGCGTCTGAAATCTTACGCCCAGGTGACATTATTCGGCCATTTGCAATTTGCCGTACAACAATTCATATTGTTGTACAATACAACAATTGAAATTCCAGAGGCCATACTATACTATACTATACAACAATTCATTTCGGAGTGTTATACAATACTACTATACTATACTACAATGCACAATTCACGGCCAATACAATACTATACTATACAACAATTAAAATGAATTGTTGTATGAAACGCTGCCCCCCCCCCTCCTCTATGTCCGCCTCTTTGCGGCATCGTTTCCATGATCAAACTGTAGAGGGGACTCATTGGAGTATTTGCAAACGCTCGAGCCGTGCATCATTCCAGAACTATCACCGAAGGCAAGTGCAAGTGCAATGTCGTGTGCTGCATCGGTGCCAATCGGAGAGTGGCCGTCTTCTCTATCGCCGCGCTAGTGCTGCTCGCCTTCGTCGCAGTGGCCCTAATCGCTGTGTTGAAATCCAACAACGACGAGGTGCAAGACATTGCCTCTGAAAGCTACCGTAAAGTGCCGATTAGCTTTGCTCTCCTAATAGTTTCGTGTCCCCAATTAGTTTCGCCTTTGAGAGGCACATTGATTTAATAGTTTCGGGTCTCCAAAGAGTTTCCCAACAAAATGTCGTTTTGCATGTGAATCGTTACTGAGGTGTAGAAATAGCTCAATTATAATGGTATTTCGCGTTAGCAGCAGCAGCCAGATAGCAATATCCAGCAGAACATTTCCATTTGTCTGTGTTTTGGGTGGTGTTTTCCCTTGGCATTGTAGTTTCCCGTGGCATTTCTACTGTATTTTATCAGTGAATGAGGGGTTGAAATAATAGTTTCGGGTCTCCAAATAGTTTCGGATCTCAGATTAGTTTCGCCCCTGAGAGACACATTGAAAAATAGTTTCGTCCGAAACTATTCGGCACTTTACGGTATGTATGTATAACGTGCACCTGCAACATATTTACAGTTACATATTTACAGTTACTGTAACTTCGTTATTTAGTCAATTTGTAAGATTTCTCATTGTCTTTATTATCATTTTTCGAATCAATACAACTACAGTAACTAAATAGACTGCAATTTATCCGCTGTCCTATCAGGAAGGAGATGAAACGAACACGCAGCCCTTCACGAATGGAACAGTTCTGACGACAACCGATTTCCCTCGCATCGGTACGGTAGTGAGTTGCATTGTTCGTACTGCAACTCCCACCGCCCATCCTCGAGCCAAGTCTGCGGTGGCTGCCACTGAATCTGGAGACCTTCTGGCAACGTGACCTCCTTTCCTACAATTCAAAATGAATTGTAGTGCGGTATACATAGTATAGTATAGCACTGCAGATTCTTAGTGTAGTATAGTATAGTATAACATGGCATCTCGGAAATGCATTGTAGTATAGTATTATTTTAATGTCCATCATTCCTGACGTGCAATGAATCGAATGGCAGCCTCTAGAAATCAATTTCGCTATATTATCAAACACAAAGTTAGAAATTACTGAGTAATTTGCTGCTTTCTTTCCTCTATACTACATTTAATTTACAATATGCTACAACTCATTATAGTGTAGTGTAGTACCTAGGACACGTTGCCTTCTGGCATGCGGCTGCACCACACGAGGGGAGTGCAAAGACAGCTGCGATCTTCTGAGCTACGGATCGGAAGTGTGGAAGCCCATAGCGGTTGGGAAGAACGTCAGAAGTCACTTCTGCGGTCTGCAACCTTCGGCGGCGGCGTTGGGCGCACGGGTTTTCATCACTGGAGGCAGTTGTGACAGGGCGAGCAGGGCTGCGACGGTCTACGATGTAGCTGCGGATCGGTGGAACGCGTTGAGGTATAGGGAAAACGACCACTTGTCAGACAAGCAGTTCTCCTTGAGAAATTAGTGGTACTTGGGGGGGGGGGGGCCTATACCTGGGGGGGGGGGGGGGGGACGGGGGCACAACTCCGGCTTGTGGGTGTGCTTACATACCTTATCCCTCCCCCCCCCCCCCATACCCCTCCCTGGTTACACGTATGGTCATGCTTATAATGCAGCCGATATTCGCGCAGCCATTATTCTATGAAGACGGTAGCTTCAGGCCAATGACAAGAGGCAGAGTGATGCACTCCATGGCCGCCTTCAACGGAAGCGTCTGGGCTTGTGGCGGCCTGAGCTCGTCGCGAGGGGCGCTTCGAACTTGCGAGAGGTACACACGCAATTTCTGATTTTGACTCAATTGCCGTATTGCTTCAATAAGTTATCTAACCAATATTCCTTCAATTTCGTGACAGAGGGGATTACTGGAGGGTTTGTAGTGCATAATCCCAATTTGTGTTCGGTCGTTTTGACGTGAAATATCTCTATCTACTAAGCCAGACTAATTCACTCTTCAGGTACGACCCAAAATCCTCCGTATGGGTTGCGATGAAGAACGCTAAACTACCCGACGACTTGTGCAAAGGCTCGCTTCTCGTCTTGAACAACACGCTCTATGCGATTGGCTCAAATTCGCGCTCCTGCATCAGACACAAGAAAATCTTCAAGCTAGACTCTATCAACGGCTCCTGGAGTCTCGCTCCTTTCCAGTTGAACCTGGCGGCTGCTGTGAAAAATCTAAAGATGATCAGCACCGTCGTCGTCTGAGACAGGGCGCTTCGCCGACGATTTTCGTCAATTCTAACCGAGAGTTGACAAAACAAATCATGCGTCTCGCCTTGTGCAAACGTGTGCCGCCCACGGTTTGTCTTCTAATACAACAGCAAGCTGCTACAGTCCTAGACTTCACAGCCGCCACACGAGACTCGACGAAAGAGGTACGAGAAGTCGTCGTCTTGGACTTGTTGCGCTCTCTCGAAGGCTCCAACCGAATAGAAGACGCAACCGTTAGTGGCCCTGTTGAGTGCGAATCCGCCGCAATATCTGTCTTTGTAGCAGTGCAATCCGCACAAAGATGTTTGCCCATTATGCTGGATTGTTTTGCCGGAGCAGGTCTGCAAACACAGAGCTACAATACAGAGGTTGTACACAGAAGTATTTGCAATGCATTGCTATCATTATAGTCAATCAAAATTCGCTGAATTTGCGAGTTATTCAAGACGCAAATGCGCACCTCGAGAATGTCAAAGTAGTCAAGCCGCATTGATTTGCCAACTAGCTTGTACGACGAGCCTTTTGCTGGCTGCCCGTTTAGGAGGCAGTGCTCTGAAACGCCATCGTATCATGTGGTGAGCTTGAAGGAACGCGTTAATGTTGCCACTGGTTATGACGACGCCAAGCTATGCACCTTTGGGCAAGAACTCGGAACGAAAATCACTTTGCCACTGCTACATAACTTCCCTGCATTGATGATGAAGCCCGTTGTTACAGTCGTCTACAGTACTTAGGTTACTGTAGCATCAGTCCGAATTAAGTGTATCTCATTCAAACCAAATCCCGAATTTCCCAGAAAACTTCACTGACTCGTCTCGCAGTTGTCGCCACTGAATGAAGGCTCGCATACGCAAGTGTAGCTTCCCACTCCCTCAACACAGCTGCCGCGCAGACAAGGGTTTGGCTCACAGTTCCCGACATCTTGTGTGGTCGATTCTATTGATTTGTCAGTTGTTTCCGTCAGTTCGGTTGTTGTTGGTGGAGGCTCCTCCAATACTGGCGGCTCAATTATAGGCCAAGGTTCGATCGGAGGCGGCTCGAGGATTATGTCTGGTTCCCACCCGACGGACTCTAAACGTGCAATTTAAAACGCCCTGTAAGACGTCGACTCAGCGAATACTGTGTTGGAGACCACGCACCAGTCCTGGTTTGCAATGCGACACAAGCGAGAAACCATTCCCATACAGCAACTGTGAAGCAAAGCATGCTGTTTCTCTTACATGCATTTGCTTGCACTCTACGCCTGTTTCCATCTGATGAGTTTTGGTTGCACACCGCGGCTTTTGGACGGCTTGCACTCATGATCCCATGACGACGTCAATTCACACTCCGTCAATCCTCTCCCGAAGATTTGACCGACTGCTGACGTCCCTACTGCTGGGGAAAATTGCTGCCTATGTGTATATTAGACGATGTCGTGATCGCTGGACGGTGTAATGCTTTGCGCCATCTCTGTAGTGTATGTGTTGCAGGCCATGGCCGTCTTCAGGCCATCGCCGTCTAGACGGCTTTGGCCTGGTCGATCAGGCCGTGGCCGTCTAGACGGCGCTGGCCTGATGCGTCAGGCCACGGCCGTCTTCTGCTCGAAAAGACGGCCGTGGCCTGATGGACCAGGCCGTAGCCGTCTTTAAGAGTGTCAGCTGTTGCAAGCGCTTGCAGGGAAGGAGCACAGCTGGCCTAAGCAGGAGGTGAAGTAGATGGAGGAGTGTTTATTCCACTTGCAGTTTGCACTAAAACTCGGCCGGCGTCGCGCCTGGCGGGTCTCAACTGAGGCTTAGCGCGACCACCAACTTCAGGGCGCGCTCCGCGTTTCGACCCGCCAGACTGCGACGCCGACTGACTCTTGTGCATTGTGGGCGCAGGGCGAGCCTAAGCATAGCCTAAACTGGAAGGAATACACTACATATGTCGGAAACTAACAGAGAAAGGAAAAGACGGCCATGGCCTGACGCAGCAGGCCGTGACCGTCTAGACGGCTGTGGCCTGACGTATCATGCCACGGCCGTCTTCTACTCGAAAAGACGGCCACGACCTGATCGACCAGGCCAAAGCCGTCTAGACGGCGATGGCCTGAAGACGGCCATGGCCTGTGACATATGTACCTGATTTCTATTGCTTGCCGCTGTAGGATTAACGCTGCAAGCCATAAAGGGCGTGCTGAGCGACTCTTGTCCCCCCCCACCCCACCCCCCCCCCTGCAGCACCAGCAGCCAATTTTGCGTCTTGAGCCCGCATGCTCACACTGATAGGTCGCTGAGCTGGCAGCAGGCAAACCAGACCGCGAGCCTGACTTTCCATCCCTGCCGGCCATCGAACGGCCAGACCGTCTCGGAAGGTGATCTGAAGTGGGCGACTGTTCATCTGCGGAATGTGTTGAGAAGTTGTGTGTGTTTTGTGTGTTGTAAAGTTCGGACTGAGAATGCTTTTGCAACGCCCCCGTAAATCCCTATTCTAACAAGAGGATGCTCTCCGAATTGCGCGAACTCATCACGTCCTTACTTTACTACAGTAGGAAGCCTCTGAAAAGCACGGTAGCTGGAAAGTGGCAATTTGTGCACGCGGGTGTAGTATGGCTTGACGCTGCTGGCACAAACTATGATAATCGCCACATTGTTGATCGGTAGCATCACAACTCCTAACTTTGGTCAGTGTCAGCATAGGGTACATATACTGTAAAGTCAACTTTGTAGAACCGAAGCGTGTTGCCAGTTCACACTGCGTCCGTTTTCCATGCTGTCTTCGACATTACACTTGTGTAGTCAAATCTACTCTCGCTTCACTGGCCATTCGCCTTCGCCATCAGCAGTCTTACTGTGAGAACACAGTTATTCAAGCCGTAAAACAGGCTTTTATGTTGTCGCGGTTGTGTGGAACCTACTGTGCGTACCATACGTACATTGTATGCGCCAACTGGCCAGGGGGTGAGGAGGTATAGGACTCCTCGGGAGGGGGGGAGGGGGGGGGGGGGGGGGGGGAGCAGGGTCAAACTACCTACAAATATTGTCAAACAAGTCTCTCTTAAAAAGCGGAGTGGTTTTGAGCTTTGAATTTTTACTGAGATTGTAGCGAGGCCCTTTCCGGTTTCGTGCAGCGTCTTGACTCTCCTCACGACTACACTTTGCAGGTATTCACTAAGTGGTTTGGTGAAAACCCGCATATGCGGATTTTCACTGGATGCGGGTATTCCCTGTCACATAAATACACCTGTGATACAACTATTCGGCACTTAGGCTTGCATTCTAGTCAGCTTGCGGTCTCACGCTAAAATCTTCTCATACTGTTTCACTTTCGCCCTCTACCTCAGCGTTTCATACAACAATTCATTTTAATTGTTGTATAGTATAGTATATGTGGTATTGGCCGAGAATTTTGCATTGTTGTATAGTATAGTATTGTATAACCCTCCGAATATGAATTGTTGTATAGTATAGTACTAGTGCCTTTAGCCCATAGGCGATACTGTATATCTATAGCTGAACATCTATGGAAACAGAGCCATTTGTATCGACCCATGAAAATCAGCCACTGCTCACAACATGCATTGGCCTATGCTTCACAACCAATGCTCACAACAGCCCATAGGAGATTCAGATAGATCTGAAGTCATTCGACACTGTGCCTCTGTCAGTGCCAGCTTTTAGGGTTGCACCAGCTGCCACGCCTCAGGATACACTGAATCTAACACATGGATGCTTGCAGCTCATAGGAGATTTCAGATAGATCTAATGTCATCTGACACTGTGCCCCTGCCAGTGCCTGCATTTACTATTGTGCCTGCTCCCGTGCCTTTGATTACACTCAACTCTGAACATGGGGTTTCAGATACATCAAATGTCTCTTGACACTGCGCCCTTGCCAGTGCCTGCATTTACCTTCGAACCTGTTCCCGTGCCTCTGAATACATGTCGGGGGCTCACAGCGGCCACCCTGTAGTGAATGGTAACACAACCGGTGCGAAATGTGCATGAAAGCAACCATCAGCCACTCCTTAGTGGTCAGAATGTACTGTGCAGCCGATATTTTCGTGATTTTTGTGGAATTTAGTAATTTGCAAAAGTTTTAAAATAGGAGGGGACAAATCGCAGTCAATGACGGTTCTTTTGATCCATTGATCTCCAGGATCCATCAACTGTTTCGCGAGAAAATGGCCGGACAGACGAACAAACAAACAAACAGACAGACTCTATGCCGCTTAGTATATAGGACTAGTGCCTTTAGCCCATAGGTGATACTGTATATCTATAGCTGAACACCTATGGAAACAGAGCCATTTGTATCGACCCATGGAAATCAGCCACTGCTCACAACATGTATTGGCCTATGGTTCACAGCCAATGCTCACAACAGCCCATAGGAGATTCTGATAGATCTAAAGTCATTTGACACTGTGCCTCTGTCAGTGCCTGCTTTTAGGGTTGCACCAGCCCCCATGCCTCAGAATACACTAAAGCTAACACATGGATGCTTGCATTTAGCCCATAGGAGATTTCAGATAGATCTAATGTCTTCTGACACTGCGCCCCTGCCAGTGCCTGAATTTACTATTGCGCCTGCTCCCGTGCCTTTGATTACACTGAACTTTGCATATAGGTGTTTGTGTGTAGCCCATAATAGGTTTCAGAATGATCAAAAGTCTCTTCCTCTTGACACTGCGCCCTTGCCAGTGCCTGCATTTATCATCGAACCTGTTCCCGTGCCTCTGAATACACGTCGGGGTCTCACAGAGACAACTTTGTAGTGATTGGTGACACGACAGTGCGAAATTTCTACGAAAATGACCAGTAGGCACTCTTTAGTGCTCAGAATGTACTGTGCAGTCGATATTTTCGTGAATTTTGTGGAATTTAGTAATTTGCAAAAGTTTTAAAATAGGAGGGGATTCCTTCCAGCCCACGACGGTCAGTTTAAGCTGTAGATTTCCAGGATCCGTCAACTGTGTCAAGAGAAAATGGCCGGACAAACAGACAGACAGACAGACAGACAGACAGGCGGACAGAGATTTGCCGCTTAGTATATAGGACTAGTGCCTTTAGCCCATAGGTGATACTCTATAGTCCATAACGGACTGCTTACTGTAGCTTATTGCAACATGCGACGGCCCATTGCCCACAGTTACATGCAGCGATCCACGCCCCACAGCCACTGGTCGGACATGCAATGATCCATGGATTATAGCCATTAGCCACTACTCAGAACATTGTTCAAAGCATGAAACGTCCCATGGCCTGCAGCCACAGGTCAGAAGATGCAGTGATCGTTCGTTCGCGGCTAATGGCCACTGTTCTGTGCGGTTGACCGCTTGCCGCTGACGTTCTCAAGCACATTTGAATTTCAGGAAAGTTCCCCCCTAGTGGGGGGTAAAGACAGGTGAATTTGTTCGTCTCTCTGAAGACTGATGATGAACAGGCTGTGTATTTCGGATAACTTTGCAGGCACGAACCACAAAATGTGCGATGATGAACAGGATGTGTATTTTAGTGGACTTAGCGACAAACGCATTCACGATTTGTGTCGTCGCGTAAGCGAACAAATTCTGCGTGGTCTGTTCGCGCGCACTAGTCGTCCCACGGGACAATGCAGGCACAATATTGTACGCGCTGTCAGCAGCAGCACAATCTTGAGTCATATACCGCCGTTACATGAGACAGCACTCAGACAACAAACACGCGACGTCACGTGCTCCGTCGTGGTCTTCGTCGTCGGCCGTAGTCGTCGTCGTCACCGCCGTCGTCGTCGAAGTCGTCGTCGTCGCCGCCGTCGTGGTCGCCGCTGCTGCCACAGCCGTCGTCTCGTTGTCGTCGCCGACGCCGTCGCCGACGCGGTCGTCGTCATCTTAGTTGTCGAAGCGTTGCAACGCCCGCTCAGAATCCTATATGATAAGCCCTCAATGACGCTGTGCGCGAAGCTCGCCTTATACATGTTGCACACTCGTCCATGCAATGATACCTAACAGTGACAGAGCCTGCTTCTACGAGTTTGTATCACAGCTCGCATTACTACGCACACATACCTGCGCGGCTGTACTGCTATCTCCAAACAATCGTAACTTACTGTATGTAGCACGCAACCCTTCCCCGAGCCCACGTCTACTAGATATAGACAAGTAGGCCGACGCTCACAGACCACGCAGAATTTGTTCGCTTACGCGACGACACAAATCGTGAATGCGTTTGTCGCGAAGTCCACTAAAATACACATCCTGTTCATCATCGCACACTTTGTAGTTCGTGCCTGCAAAGTTATCCGAAATACACAGCCTGTTCATCATCAGTCTTCAGAGAGACGAACAAATTCACCTGTCTTTACCCCCCACTAGGGGGGAACTTTCCTGAAATACACTTCCTGTCCATGTCCACGCAGTGGACATTGACCCCTGGAATAGACTGACACATCTGCAAGATGCCGCAGCAATGATACCTACCTACATACATTCAACAGAACAGCCTCTCTACATTCAGGCCGTCAAGTAAGGCGAAAACTGTTTGGATTGGATTGCATTCGGGCATCGGCACTGCTCCGTAGTCAGACCAATGGCGGCTGGGGTTAGCCAGGGCCAGGGACGACAGCGCAGTCACCCAAGATGCGGAAGCGTTCCACCCAGACTGGTGGCCAGGAACTGTGAGGGTAAGGTAATTGTTTGCTGAATGCTGATGGAACTTCGAGAAAGAGTGTAATAATAGATGCTCCGATTACTACATAGGTAGGCGGCGCGATTGCGGTCATTTACCAGAGCAGAAAATCAGCTAGCAGCAACTCGAAACACAGAAGGCGGACACACAATTGGGCTTACAAAGCCGCGAACAATCCACAACTAGGCTTACAAAGCCGCAAACAATCCACAACGAGGCTTTACAAAGCCGAAGACAACCCACGACAAGGCTTACAAAGCCGCAGAAAACCCACAACGAGGCTTACAAAGCCGCAGACAACCCACAACAAGGCTTACAAAGCCGCAAACAATCCAGAACGAGGCTAACAAACCCGCAGACAACAATCCACAACAAGAGGCTTACAAAGCCGCAGACAACCCACAACGAGGCTTTACAAAGCCCACACCGCCCCCCCCCCCCCCCCAAAGCCGCAGACAACCCAAAACTAGGCTTACAAAGCCGCAAACAATCCACAACGAGGCTTTACAAAGCCGAAGACAACCCACAACGAGGCTTACAAAGCCGCAGACAACTCACAACGAGGCTTACAAGCCGCCCCCAGGCTTACAAAGCCGCAGACAACCCACAACGAGGCTTACAAAGCCGCAAACAATCCACAACGAGGCTTTACAAAGCCGAAGACAACCCACGACAAGGCTTACAAAGCCGCAGACAACCCACAACGAGGCTTACAAAGCCGCAGACAACCCACAACGAGGCTTACAAAGCCGAAGACAACCCACAACAAGGCTTACAAAGCCGCAGACAACCCACAACGAGGCTTACAAAGCCGCAGACAACCCACAACAAGGCTTACAAAGCCGCAGACAACCCACAAC
>JASAMZ010002636.1:0-21277 GCA_030248115.1 Linhomoeus sp. GSCO2_2
CTAAAGTCTGTTCAGAAAATTGAGACTGAGGGTTTTTCATATACGATCCCTGGCATGACTTCGGCAAACCTTAGGCTTGCCATACATCGTTCGATAGAGGAGGACGAGCCGCATCGGGGTAGCGAGAATCCGAAAATCACGCAACACGCGGAAGTAACCGCGCATGGAAAAAAATCGACTTTTCCAAAACGCGGTCGATTTTTTTCGTTTCAATTGCAAATCGTAGATTACTATGTCCTTATGACACGTGCCAAGTTTGGCTACCTCTAGCCTGTGCCGTTCAAAAGTTACAACAGTTCTCCCAACCCCTACTTTTTCAAATCCTTAAGGAATTTTGAAAAACGCCGAAAATCTGCCGCAGACTCTCATAATTTTTGCGTACGTTAACCAAATTGACTAATATTTGGAGGGTGTATGTGGAACACATGGGCACATGTTCTGCCACAGGTTTCGACTCAAACGGTCGCTGTACTACCGAGCAGTGCGTCACCAAAGTGAAAATTTTCATAATTTTGCAGAAGTTGTCACTTCTTGCGCGTGAAAGGCAAGCATGAACTGAAACGTAGCCCATACCTTCATGCATGCGTTTCGCAGTCGCACGCCAAATATCAGCTCAATCGGTTACTCCAGCGAAATAATATAGTCGTAAGAATAGTCTCAATTCGCCTCTCCCAAAAGGCCACTTTTCCGACAAAACTTCCATGAGCCATAACTCGCACTACGAATGCCGCAGAACCACCGGATATGCACCGCTGCATTGGCCATGATGAACTCTACAATACGTGTCTTAAAAACGTTTGCCGAAATCTGACCCTCTCGCAGGAAATTTTTAGTTAAGGATCACAGCTGCTGCGAAAGCGGCCAATTCTCGAACGCGTCGACTACTGTTGCCCGCTTGTGAGCAAGACCTTCAAATTTGTGAATTTATAAAGGAAGCACATAATATTGACTCTCTTTTGGCACAAGAACGGCCTGCCTAGGTGCTGTACCGCTCGAGCTATGCTTTGTCAAATGCGATGCATCAGCGCCAAAAGTAGTACTTATACATAGTAGCTGCAGTGAGCAACTCCACGTCGATTTGATCTAACTGCGATTCTTTGACACAGCATAGCTCGAGCTGTGCTGCGCCTAGGCAGGCCGTTCTTGTGCCAAAAGAGAGTCAATATTATGTGCTTCCTTTATAAATTCACAAATTTGAAGGTCTTGCTCACAACCGGGCAACAGTAGTCGACGCGTTCGAAAATTGGCCGCTTTCGCAGCAGCTGTGATCCTTAACTGAAAATTTCCAGCGAAAGGGTCAGATTTCGGCAAACGTTGTTAAGGCAAGTATTGTAGAGTTCATCATGGCCAATGCAGCGGTGCATATCCGGTGGTTGTGCGGTATTCGTAGTGCGAGTTATGGCTCATGGAAGTTTTGTCGGAAAAGTGGCCTTTTGGGAGAGGCGAATTGAGGCTATTCTTACGACTATATTATTTCGCTGGAGTAACCGATTGAGCTGATATTTGGCGTGCGACAGCGAAACGCATGCATGAAGGTATGGGCTACGTTTCAGTTCATGCTTGCCTTTCACGCGCAAGAAGTGACAACTTTTGCAAAATTATGAAAATTTTCACTTTGGTGACGCACTGCTCGGTAGTGCAGCGACCGTTTGAGTCGAAACCTGTGGCAAAACATGTGCCCATGTGTTCCACATACACCCTCCAAATATTAGTCAATTTGGTTAACGGACGCAAAAATTATGAGATTCTGCGGCAGATTTTCGGCGTTTTTCAAAATTCCTTAAGGATTTGAAAAAGTAGGGGTTGGGAGAACTGTTGTAACTTTTGAACGGCACAGGCTAGAGTAGCCAAACTTGGCACGTGTCATAAGGACATAGTAATCTACGATTTGCAATTGAAACGAAAAAAATCGACCGCGTTTTGGAAAAGTCGATTTTTTTCCATGCGCGCTCACTTCCGTGCGTGTTGCGTGATTTTCGAATTCTCGCGTACCCCGATGCGGCTCGTCCTCCTCTATCGAACGATGTATGGCAAGCCTAGGTTTGCCGAAGTCATGCCAGGGATCTATATGAAAAACCCCCAGTCTCAATTTTTCTTGGACAGACTTTAATATATTTGAGCTAGCTTCCTCAAATATGATTGCTAAGTAATATTTGAGGGAGAAAACATTCAATATTCCAAAGAAGGAAACATCCCCCCCTCACGCATCACGCACGCACGCACGTACGCACGCACGCACGCACGCACGCACGCACGCTCGCACGCATGCACATAGGCCTAAACACAAACACACATAGACAGACAGCCAGATAAACGGGCGTACAAAACCGCCCGCATTACATCCGGTGGTGCTGCGAAACATGACTAAAAGTTAAACGTTGAAAGAAAATTGCTTTTTATAACACAGTTTAGTGCCACAGGCCAAATAGCTTACGCGTCGAGTGTGGCGCAATGCAAAGTCTTTCTTTCTCGATTGGGGAATTACCTAGTTGGGGGGGGGGGGGGGGGTTGGTGCCCCCCAGACTCCAGACTCGCTCCTGGCTCCAGCGCAACGAAGGTCATGCAGGTGCCCAAACATGTCACTACTGCTATAACTACCTGTCGCTGCTGATGGCGCCAAAGCGGCCATGCCTTTTGCTGGTACAACGAACACAAACAAACACCGTAAGTGTCGCATGCTTGATCGTGTGATGCTGTCGCGTGCTTAACCGTTCGTTCCCCTGCATCACCAGAACGACATCTCACACCAACGTTGTGCCAACGATAAGTCTGATGTACGCAGATACTCTAAACTCCCCTATTCGCATGTCGCGGAGGTGTTGAAGAGGGGTGGTGACTTATGTATCCAGGCAATCGCCGAACGCGCGCATGCCAGGGGCGGAAATCGTCCGACACGTTGCAGGCATGGGCCAAGTACTGGCGGCCGGTCCCGGCCAGGGTCGACCAAGCCAAGGTCCAGTCGAGCCTGTGGCCGGCCCATCCCATCGAGCCGAGCCACAACCACAACTCGGGCAGTTTCAGTTCGACATAGGCGCCGCAGCGGCCGCCGCCGCCGGAGCGTACGCGCAGCTGATGGGCGCCCTCTATCAGCAGGCGCTGGTGCTGCAGTGGTTTCAGCAGCAGCAGCCGATGCCCTACCAAGATCCGCCGGGTCGACCAGTCGTGGACCGCCGAGTTGACCAACGCTGTTAGTGTACTTCAAGTTTGAGTGATTTCAAATTGGATGTTGTGGAAACTTGAGAGATTCACTAAAGGTAATGGTACTTATGTTGCTAGAACCCCAGTAGTGAGCCATTTTACGAGACAAGGTGGCCGTTCAGTTGCCAAGCGTAAGTAGCTTCGCAATTTACATAGGTGCCGTGTGTATATACTGTATGTACGTGCTTTAAGCATGGTCGCTCTTTGCCGCCTTGTCTAAAGCGTGCAATCTCCAAGTCATAGTTGTGTCTCGCAAGCTGCTCACGGACTCCAAGAACATATGGTCCGTTTGTCAATCAGGGTAGATAGCGTTAGAAACGTCTCAGAGATGCCTAGTGCGTGTTGTCAGAACTTGTGTTCGTTAATCGGACATCAACCGCAGAGCAAGCAATGTAGGCAAGACAGTATGGGCTCCCGCTACCCAGCAGTGTTTCCTTAGTAAGCAGCGGTTTCACAAGGGCCTCTGACGCGTCTTGGCAACGTGGGTCGATCACCTAAAATAGTCGTCCGTTGACTGGTTGTCTACAGAGGCCACATCTGGCGCTCCTTCGGCATGTACACTTTTAGCAGTGGCCGTTCCTCCCCGGCCCAGACGACCTAGCAGCTGTTTGCCGGCCATCAGTGTGCCGGTGAGCAGCAGCAGCGGCAACAACGACAGCACCAACCACAACTCGAATTCGAACAACCACGACGGCAATTCCAACGAAGAGCCTGGAGGAGAAGGGCCGGCGGCCGGAGGCTCGCGAAGCGGCCCTAGGCCGCCGAATCCGCCTGACGGCGACGACGACTCGCTCGGCCACAGTCGCCGCGGAGAACAAGGGGCGGGCAACGGCGCCGAAGGAGACGAGGACGACGACGCGTAAGGGTTTGAAAGTGTTTAAGACGCGTATTAAGCTATGGTTTCTCTCGGTTGACTTTAACAGGCGTTTCGAATATTGTTACCTACGTGTCACTGGCGCGGAGAGCCCCCCCCCCCCTCAAATACCCCCCCCCCCCCCCCCTCAAATACCCCCCCCCCCCCCCACACGACGACCATCAGAAATTAGAATCCTGTCAGCTGCGGCGCATACAAATACTCCCAGACTGCCCTTAAGACTATTTAGAGTAATACCGCAATTCTAGCCTGCCTGGTTCATTTACGATAAGATTTGTTCACTGTTTTGTACTTAACACAGCAAATTTGTTGGTCGTTTAACTCCCCCCCCCCCCCCCACCCGACCCCTCCCAACGGGTCCCAGACCTCCAGGCCCTCTCCTCTCAAGGGTGCTGGAAGCCCCCCCCCCCCCCCCCGCCGGTTGGCGCTTATACTCGTATATGTATAATTTCGAACGGTGTATTAGTTGTTTGAGGTGACGGTGCAGTATTGTTTTGTGTTCGTCTGATATATTGTAGTTGGTACGGTAGTGCAGTATACGTGTAAGGGTCGCGGTTGTCAAACTGTAGCCTTCGAAACCGAGGCACCAAACTAAACGCTGAAACTTCTCGAAATAAATGGGCTTCTTTGAAGATAAGTCTCCCATGGAGTCGCTGGCAACACAGTCGTTGCACCTGTTCCGTTTGTTTTGTGCAGATGCTAAGGTCAAAGCCAGGTGTTGTCGCTTAGGTACGTAAATCCGCACGTTTGCGCCTTTGGCTTTGAGGATCCGTTTCATTGTATGTATTCCTCACATCGGAAAAGGCAAGGGCGCGTCGGACGGAAGACCGAAAACTCCACTTATGATACGTGAGCCCGTTTTAATAGTTTCGGCGCTGAGAAATGGTCGCATATGAAGATAGAGCATGTCTCCAAAACATTTGGATGCCTAAATACGAAATTATCCAAGAAATAATCAGTCGCATTACTTCGTCACTGACTGTACTGTGCGTAATCGTATGGAATGCATATATTATTGAAACGACTAGTCAAGTGTATTGATATCGCGAAATACAATAGAGCGAAAAGGGAAAGAGAACACAAACGCACGATAAAAGCGCTGACATTTCTCAGGTTTTGACGTCAATCGCAACGTCAAATACAAGCCGCGTTTCAACAAAAGCAATTACTGGAACTAAAGCAAGACATTTGGTGCCGTGTTTCGGCGTGTATTCTCAAGACACGATCACCCATTACCATAGCTCTGGGCCACGCCTCTTCAGTTGGGAACCCAGAGCGGCGCGGATCTACGGGGACGCGTGCAACCAAAGAGGGTTTGGGGTATCTTAGCAGCGACCGCGATACGCAATGTGCACGACACACTCAGGCAAGTAGGCGTCCAGCAAACGTCGCTGGAATGAATGAATGGTCTAGGTTGGAGGGACGCAAGTGGAGACACAATCTAGATGAGCAGCGGCAGTAGGGGGTGGCGTGGGTAGCTTTAGAACGTGCGCATCAAATAATTGGCAAAGTTAAACATAGAGAATCGAGATAACAATCTAAATCTAAATTTATTTTGTCTATATGAAGATCATTTTAGTAATTGAGTTACAATTTGGGTTATATGATGATTGTTGCAGATGCTGTATTTGGCTAAAAGTAGCATGTTCGATCTACTGAATGAAAGAAAAGTTCTAACCAAAGTAGTTTTCTGAAAGCCATGGTTTAGAAATGTTTTTGTCAGATTTGAGCATCTATTCAGGAAATCATCTGATTTGTCACATATTCTAGCTATTCTAATTAACTGTGCAAAATATACACGAGTTCCTAAACTACTATGAACATTTGAGTCAGAATACAAAAACTTCTGCGCTGTAAAAGGGAAATCGTCAGTTTTGTCATATAGACTAATGAGTAGTGGGGAGAGGGTGATGTTTAAATCTAGGTATGGACAGGAGTTGTCACTTTGATTGGTTCTTTTGAAAGTTAAAGAAGATGGGTACATGTCAGTGAATAGAGCAGTAAAGTCATAAGGTTCTTTTGCAAAGACTACCAGGTCATCAATGTACCTTGCAGCAAGTATGATGTGTCTTAGCTTGTGGCTATTTTCACTGCATGTGAAGTATCGATACTCGATACGCAAGCAACGTGTTTTAATTTCAAATCAAATCCTACCGTGCCGCAAAAATGTTCGAAATTAACGTGGTCAATTTCTCGATTTCTCTCGCCATCACAATAAATCAGGCACAACAGTGATGAAGGTACGTATTGCCAATCAGCGCTACAAGCTATGTAAGTCCTGGTTGTCGCTCCTCTGTTTGTCGCTCCTTTGTCGCGTCGCTCCTTTGTGAGGGTACCTGGACCTGCTTGCCAGCAACTCCTCTTGGAAGTTCTTCTTCCACTTCGAAGCCCCTTTCGTGCCACGATTCCCACAATTGCAGTTTGGCAGCCGGGAAAACTATGGTTTCTGAATGTTTAGTGTTGTTGTGCACAAGAATTGTGGCGTTGTCTATCAGCGAGCTGAAGATGAGAGCCTTTGTGTGGAATATAGAATGAAACTGCTTTCCAGTTTGCATGTATCTCCCACCGCCTGCTTGAAAACGTCATGCCGTGAAAACATCATCATCATGCCACAGATTGCGGACCATAACCGCTATTCGGGACCGAAATTTGGGACGTTACGACGACATTTTCTGCGTGCTTGCGTCCTGCTATCGAAAGATAATCAAAGTGTACTCATGGTTGGAGAGGCGGTGAAGTTGTAAGGTTAGTGTGGATGAGTTAAGGCACTTCCAACAAGGCACGCAATTTGAGCTCGGCGTGCATTCGGCGTACCATTCGTCGTTTGACTCAGTTGGTGCATGCATTCGTGGGTTATTTCATGCGTAGCTCTCGACTCGCTGATCATTCGTCGTTACCAACGGTCGAAACTCAAGAATTCGAATTTCGCAAGTTGCAGTAACCCAACGGCCGAAGTCGCATGCTGGCTCTTATTCGTCCGCCCTGTGTCGTTGAGCGGCATTCGTCACGCCGTTTGAGCTCTCGATGTTCCCTTTCTTCTGCTGCCAAGAAATATGCATTTCCGACTGGTAAACGCACATTGAACAAATTGGCATTTCAATTATTGGCACTAAATTCGCTTTTAACTCACACTTATTTGTATCACACTCTGAAGCGGCCGCTGTAAAATTAGTTCTGTTATTTAAAGCGGGCTCGGCCTATCCTCCCCCCTCCCCTTCCCCCCCCCCCCCCGCCCCCTCCTTGTGAGAGATTTACCGTATGCCTTAGTGCTGGACAGCCCACCATTTCGCTCCGTCCGACAGTGTTGAAGACGAAGTGCGGACAGGAATAGCCCTAAGATGAACACCGAGGTCCTTCGACTGTCGTCAACATCCTTTGTTCCGCCCTTGTGCCCTGCGTGCTTGGCTAATTGCCCCTGTTGGGGTGACGTGGGCAGCAATGAGAAGCGTGCTCTCAGCTCGCGTGCTGACCGTCCGTCCACTCTAGATTGGAAGGAGCTCCTCAATTGCTCTGACCGAAGTAGAACCGTAGCCAATCAAGAGCTGTCGATTTCCGCCGAGCAAATAAGCAACTTATTCCGCCATGTTCAGCCGCGTCCATTCGTCCACGGCCTCGCCCCGCAGTGACCCGGCTCGCAAACATCTGAGAAGAAAGGTTGACGAACTTCATTATTTTCGAATATTGCTCCTTTGGGTAGAAGCCGAGCAACAATTGCGTTGTCGCACTCTTTCTCAGGTGAAGGGCTCCAAGTGCTTCGCCGTGCGCCGCGTGGGTCCCAAGCTGGAGATCGAGGTACACTGGGAGATCCCGCGCTACCGGGAGCTGAACCAGGGCTACGACGAGCGCAAGGGCGGCGAGTTCTACAGCGACCAGTACAGGCTGGAGAACAAGACCCGCTGGCGTCTCTCCATCATCCCGCGCATCCGCGCCTCGGCGTCCAACGAGTTCCGCCTCTTCCTCGAGGTCCTCGACTTGGGACCCAACGCCGGCGGCGACGGGGAGCTTCGCGTCCACTACGCCTTTCAGATCGGCAGCGTCGCGGGTACATAGGTCTGCCCTGACATCCGTCCACAACTTGCGAGCGAATGCTTGCAGACGCGGACTTCTCGGCGGTGGAATTCAAGAAGGCCGGATGCTACGCCATGAAGGCTGTTGCGGCGTCGTCGTTGCTGTCCGACGCGCAGAACGACTACCTCGGAGACAGCTTCAGCGACGCGCTTCACGTGCAGTGCTTGATACAATTCGACGAGGTGCCCATACGTGTAAACGACACCACCGGCCTTTGGGTGGGGGGGGGGGGGGGGGGGGAGGGGGGTTGCCCTGTTGCCAAGATCATGGAGAACGGGTCTAGTGTCGCAGGCAGCATTATTGCATTTAGTGTACTGGGTGAGCCACCCAAAACCCGTCCTCTTTGTCGGCTCGTAACTCTTGCATGCAGCCGCCGGTTCGACTCAAGTTTTCAGTAATTGGAGTGGGTGGACTAACTTAGAGATGTGCCAAATTGCAGCCTCGTCACTTGTTTAATGTTGGTGAAACTCTTTGGGGAGCTTTCCGGCATCGCACAAGCAAAGCTTTAACCAAATTTTCAACCCATTCCGATTTCGCTCATTTTCAAATATGTTATAGAGGATGTCATCCTGAGTACCCTAGTTCTTGTCTCAAGTTGCTGCGGCCTCCGTAGCGTAAGTTACAGAGTGTCAAAGTTGTCCCAATTCTCCAAATTTGGCGTGACGTCAAGACTAAAACTGCTGTAACTTTTGTTGCACTGCATTCAGCCAGCTGATATTTGGACACGTGGTAGAGAAGGACCGCCGCAGCAATCGTTGCAAGTTTCGCTGAACTCCTATGTCAAACGTGTATTGTTCATAACAGCGGTCGTTTCGAATAGTTGGCCTAATTGTATTGCTCGCCCTAGCTCTCTCGTCAATGCAGTAATAGTGTTGCAAACTAACACATCTTTAAGTCTGCTAGCACTACAATCGCTGAAAATTTGAACCAAATCGGCCAACGCACTAAGGAGGTATAAGCCGACAAAGAGGGCGGGTTTTCGACGTCTCACCCTGTATACATATCTAGGGTTTGGCGGAAAGGCGCGGTGGGTGGTCTGTTGGGTGAACGGGTGTGTTGGCGCCCGCCCCCCCCCCCTCGCGGTTGCACGTATCCAGGTGCCGCCCTACCTGGTGGTCGCCAGCAAGATCGCCGGCGTCAGGAAGACGGGCGACGGCAGCGACTTCGTCATCGTCTCCTTCCAAGGGACCAGGCATCCGGTCGGGAAGCGACACCCAACGCTGAGCGCGGCAAGAGGCGATTCGTTGTCGAATCTTTGTTTGTGGCAGGTTCACCGCCTCATCATGCGCCTCTTCTCGCCGGTATTGGAGGCGATGCTCGACTCGAACATGAAGGAGGCCGTAGAGGGCCAACTGCGTCTGGCCGACGGCTCCGAGGCGGCCGCTGACGCCTTCGTCCAGTTTATGTACGAGACGTCGCTGGCCGATGACGAGACCCGACTGAGCAGCGCAGACTACGTCGACCTCTTCGTGCTGGCCGATCGGTGCACTTTTCTCTGCCTTTTGATACTGCATGGTGTGCTCTTAGTACTAGGGTGTGTAACGCCCCCCACCCCCTTTTCCAGCTACCAAGTGGAGCGTCTGCGCAACAGCTGCGTGGAGAAGCTGACGGCGGCCATCGACGCCGAGTGTCTGCCGGCGGTGGTGCGACTGACGACGCTGCACGAGCTGCCGCAGCTGGAGAGGGCGGCCCGTCGCTTCTTCGTGGCCAACTGGGCCCCGCTGCACGAGAAGGGCGTGGCCCAGCTGATGATGAAGAAGAAGGAGTTCGAGCGCTTCGTCTTCGACGCCGTCGCCGCCGGATTCGCCGATCCGCAGTCGTCGCAGCCGCCGCCGGCCAAGAAGCCGAGATTGGACGAAGAGGAAGCCGACTCGAACTGACGAAGCAGCAACGTTGTACGGGGCCTGTCGTGCAGCAGCAATGTTTTTGAAATCGTCCTTCGTGTGAAGAAGTTTCTTCTCTGTCTTGAGGTCGTTGAAAAGCCTGTCAAGAAGTTGGCTGCTTAAATAACGCGTTACTTCGGTTATTACTCGCGCGTGCTTCGGTAATCCAGGATCTGAAAATGTTTTGTACCCTGCCTCTGTCGTCTCGTGAGGTGGCGATGTCCGAGATGTTTGGAAGCCCGTGCCACTCTTTCTCTTCTGTCACTGAATTTTGGAAATCCGGGAGTCGACTGTCGAGTGGCTGGTTTCGATTGATTTCAGTTGAGTTTCAGTTGAGTTGTGGGAGTCGACATTGAGCTCTGTAACCAAACCACCAATGCCATAGAGTGACGTTCTTTCTAGGCGTCGTTTGTAAACTCGTGATGTATTGTCGTAGGATGATTGCGAAGTGTTGGAACACGTCGATTGTTGAACTCATGGTGTTGAGATTCTTCAACACTGAAACTGCTCCTGCTCTCTCGTCTCACACTCGCCTCCCCTCGCTCAATCAGTATGTCACACAGCGGCAGCCACCGTGCGCATACCATTACAACACATAGCAGGGAAGACCGCTGATTTTCATGCTCGGTGTTTCCGTAGATACGGTATAACTTGCCTGACATTTCTGTTATTCGAGCTAAGAAACAAAACTTGTTTTGACCAGATCCAGCTGTGGTAGTGGGTGGAACAGTCCATTCTCGGTCGCACGCGACGCTTGCGCTGTTGCCTCAGCTAATACCGTATGCACGCACTTACATCGCACGTCACTTGCGATTTGCCAAGTAGGCTGTTTCCTGGAGAAGACTGACGAGAGGAGTTACCGTACACCCGCAGCTGTTTCGACTGAGTAGCGGCGATAGCGATGGCGTCTGCAACTGGAGAGCCCGACCTCGTGGCCACCACCGATCCAACTCTCCTATGCAGCAGACTCCACGCGCTGGCCGATCTCTGCCAGGTAACAGCATGGAGAAACAACGTTTTACACCGCTCTTCGACGTCTGACGCAACTATGCGCCGTAAGACGCGCGAGTTAGGCCCATCTTCGCTTCCGACGTCCGGGTTACTGTAGCGTGCGGATCTTGAGTTGTTTCGAGTTGCCTGTACGGCAGAATGCTCAGTGAGCCGGGAGATAATCTTCGAGCTCAATAGTGTCCCTCTGCGACTTGCCACTACCAATGTCTGAGAGAGGTGCGGACGGACGGACGAACGCGCAGCGAAAGAAAACGATGGCCGCCGCATTTCAACGATGCAGTGTAGTGCCTATGCATGGTAAACACCGACACTGAACTGTCAGACTGAAGCCATAGGTCGACGTGGGAATCTGAGATGGGGAGGAGATGGAGGTCGGGGAGGGGGTCTTTTACCAGTCAAACCATGTTCATATGGTTTTGCGACGATCCAGCAGCGCGGATGTCTCCTTTTAGCGCACACAAATGAAGCAAAAGTCAAGTGAAGTGAACCAAAGTGCGCTCTCACCGTCTTCTCTTCTAAGAGGCCATTTCGAGTGGCGACCACGTTGGAAACGATGACTGACGACACGCTGGTCGAGCTGCGCGTCGCCGACAGGTTCGGACGGACCGTCGAGCTGCAGCACCAGTCGGCGCTGCTGAGGGGACGTCAAGCCTCCTTCCCTCGCGTGGCGGTTCGCCGACCGCTGGCCGCCAATTACGGTGAATGCTACGTCCGGCAAAATGCCTAACGAACGTGAACGTAGAGCGTACAGACGGATTTCAGGAATGCGCTCCACTCCACTGTTCTTTAACGCCACCCATACAAGTTATCCATGATTATAGAAAGAAGACAGGCAAACTACTCATTCTCTCATCTCCAGTGAGTGACTCCTCCTCTTCAGGCGAAGTGTACACGCTCACAATTGTGCTCCATTCCTATCCGGTTGTCTCAGCGTTCTACCCGCACGCGCTGCCCGCCGGAAGTATGGACTTCGCAAACCTACCATTGAGGGGTGCGTTACGAACTATTTTTGCGCAATCCAAATTTTTACCTAACAATTTCATAGTCGTGTGCGTCACATACACACATTGTCATAATTGTCACATTCACATTGTCACACACACATTGTCATAACGCGCCTGAACTGGCCTTCTAGGTCCAGATACCCCGTCGTCGTCCATCGGTCGACCTTCTCCGCCGACACAGTTAATAGTAAGTAAGACGGCCTCCAGCCATGACATTGGCTCTGCGCCGATTGTCGAGTCTCTCTGCCACAGGGGCCGGGCACCAGCTGCTTGAATCTCTTTCTACAGCAGCGTGGAGGTCCAGCGGCGCCGTCGGCCTTCAAGGCTCCTTTGCCGATCGCTAAGGGGCAGCCGAAGCTCCAACAAACGCCGACATTGGGAATCCCACAGGTGGGCCTGCAGCAGACGTCTTATCCGCCTCATTCCGTCCAGGGCAGAAAGCCAACGGCTCAGCAACCCCCATTCCATCACCACCTTGCGCACATGTTCCAACCGGCTCTACCACATTTGCTGCCTGCGCCCTTCCGGCCTCAGCGACCGATGCCAACGATGTTCGGAGCCGCTCAGGCCAGTCGGGGCTCCATTTGGAAGCAAGCTATAACGCGCGCGTTGAATCGACCACCGCTCGCGACCGCGTATTTGGTTTCAGAACCCTGTTGTGCCGACTTTGCCGCAGTCAACGGCGCCCACGCCGAACCGACGTCGCAAAGGAAGCGTCACCGAATCGGCAGCCGCCGAAGCTGCCGGTAGCTCTCCAGAGCGACAAAGGCGACGTCTGGCGGCTCCTTCGGACAACAAAGAGGAAGGGACGCGAGAGAGCGTCATCCGAAGAACCGATCGCTATGACACCCCCTCCAGCTCTAAGGATCCATTATGAACAAGCCAGGAAATCTACATACAGTTGGGAAGAAGATAACGACAACTCCAACCGATGTTGCACTGTCAGATCATACATACTAGCGAACTAGCAGCAATCTGTTAAATCCATAAGCCAGCGTTGCGTTCACTCAAACAACAGTCCAAGCCTGCCAGTTCCATTGAGTCTCCGACGTTGAACAGAGGGAAAGAAATTCATGCTTCTCTATCACGAAAACGTCGCTTGCCAGCTCGTTAATTGCACGCCAGTGTTGTGTACGTCAGTGTCAGCACCAGCAGCAGCGTGGAAAAGTGAGCGACTGTCTGCCGCTGGCGTGTGATAGTCGACAGCAGGGAAGGGAGGGGGGGGACTCGAAATTGGAAAATTGCCCTCCTCGTCTCTTGCCTCCGGACGTCCGGCAATCATTTTCCCCCGACCGGCTGGGGTAGAGTTTCAATTTCGATCTCTCCCGCCTCTGTCATCATCTCGGCGCCAAATTCCGACGGTAAACAAGCGTTCGTCCAGCCGCGTCTAAGGTATGGTCAAGGCTGGCTGCTGGGTTTGTTTGGGGGGAGGGGGCGCAGGGTCGGAAGCGCCGCCGACGCGCGGTGTCGTCGTCGTCCTACTGGTATTGAGTTTCGCTTGAGGAGCTCCTGGAACGGAACTTCGTTATGCGCCGCCCTGCATCGAACGCTTTCCCATCGGCCGCGGCGGCGGCGGCGAGGCGAAACTCCAAAAAGACAGTCGGCGCCAAGGCCGGCTGTGCGCCCTCTCGCCTCGCAGGATCGTCCCCCCATAGACCATATACCTAGGCCCAAGTGGCTTAGCGAAGTAAGGGTTGATGAAAAGTGCCCCTTTACCCCCCCCCCCCCCCCCGTTCCACTCTCTAGCAACAGTCCAGTGGGCACACAGGCAGATTGAACCTGCGAGGAAGCCGAGGGCAGCCCCCCGCGGGGGTGCTTGGGACGACGGCCTTACTGACGGCGACGACTGACTGTTCCATTGTCGGCCAGGCTCGTAACTCTGCATACGCACGCGAGCTATATGATAGAATGATAGTCTCGGTCGCGAATGAGCATCTAGGCGCTCGATGCCAGCGCCGATATTGTACTAGGCATTTTGAAATACTCAGTGCAGAGGGTCATCTTAGTCGAACTTTCGTCACTTCCGTTCCGACAAACGCGCGCTTTCCAACCCGAAACTGGCCAAAACATCAGCTCGTCTGAATCTTCGCCTGTCTGTCTCAGTTTAGCTGCAAAACATCTTTCCTTGGAGTGCTTCGTACCCGGGTTGCGCGACTCTCGGATTCCTTAAAATCTTCGCTCGTCCGCCGAGTGAGCGCCGCATCTTCTCGCGTCTCAAGAGCTCTTCGCGGCCGTCAGCTAGCCCGAGGCAATAAGGCGTCCTCTCTCCTAGTAGGAGCCCATCAAAGGCGTCGCCGGCGTCAAAATTGACACGCGAAGAGCTTCCATTAGTCGCTTCGTGTTTGCCTGCCTGCCGGCCACACCATGCGTCCGTCTGTCCATTTCGACGGCGGAGGACTTTCATTAGCCGGCCATTCAGCGCCTTCCCGCCGCCTTGTCTTTGCCAGAGAGCCGGCTAATCATAAAGGCTAACCCGCTTGGGACCGGGAAGTGTAACAACTACTGCCGATTCTGACGCAGAACGCTTGCGTTCTCTTCTGCACGGCTAGGTTCGGATGTGTGCACTTGAGGCCATTTGGGATTATCCCGCCGATTACCTATTCATGAATATGTGGATTCGATTGCGGGTTACCAGGCTGGGCTGAAATATATGCCGAGGCCAATCTTTTGGGCTTTGCGAAGGCCATCTTCGCTAGGTCTTCCTTTCGGGAGTACATACTGTGTACTGTAGCTCATAAGTATAAATGGCAGATTTCCTTCGAGCAACTTGTCTTAATGAACGGTGCCGATTTTAGACAAGCAGCTGCAAGTTCATTCAGTTCATGCAAGTGCAAACAGCTGCAAATCGGGTGGTCCATGACGCTTTGTCCCTCAGGCAGTTTCGTGTCCGCGATGTCTGCTCCCATGCAAAACACACAGAAAAGAAACCACCTTCTGGAAAGGTAGGGCCTCTAAAGAGCCCTTTGCCCCGAGAACTCTAGAAGCTTCGCCCCTTCAGTGATAACCTAAGTGTACAACACGTCTTACACAATTAAGTGATTACCTGAGTCTTAAACAATTCAGTTCGAATTGTAAATGTCAGACGGGCAGGATTTTAGTTTGATTGCTTCGACGACAAAGAAACGGCACAGACAAGACAACCCAAATAGTTGGTTGGGACTTGGGACAAACCAGTCAATTATTAGTAATCTGACAAGTAGTGAAATAAGCCGGCGAAGCATACATAGTGAGTAGATTTCTGTGTGCGCTAAACAGGGTTCGCCTCATTCGGTGTTACAATGTGTAGGTAACAGCAGAATGGACTTTCGTATATGTCGCTCTCTTGTTGTGTTGCGGCGGCACATAATATGCAGTATTGTGTTGACAAGCTTCCTTTGGCGACGCCCACTGAGCTCGCCCGAACGAGAGAACCTTGCTTCTGTATGAATAATTGAGACTGCTTCGATTACGGTTTGTACTCTTCCTAGGGAAGCCGCCTGGCGCAACCGGCGCATATGCACACGTGACGAGAGGTGAGTTTCTCACTCTTGGCGTAAGACACCATAGGCGATACTAGCTACTACAACTACTACACTGGTGAAGGTTGTTTTACCATCTCCCACCGCGCTAGTGCTAGGCCTAGGTCCGAAGCAAGTCCAATTTCCATTAGGCATTTCCGGATTGTTAGTTGAGGCTGGAGGTGAGGTCACGTTTGTCAACAAAGCTGGCCGCCGCCTTCGGAGTTCACGCCCCGTCGACAAACGTGATCCGCACTCGCGTCGACAGGCGCGCCAGCAGCACCCAATTTGCCCAATTGCAACGCGGGAAGCGCCGCCGCTGCTTCCTTCACTCCCTTCCTTCCGCCTCCAGATGGCCGAGACACTGGCTGCGGCAGCCTTGAAAGAGAACGATTCGGCCGCCAGCTTCAACTGCGCCTTCTCCGGCTGCCAAAGTAGTGGAGATTGGACGCTGGAGGAGGAGAGGATGCTGTACGGCTACTACGCGCTGACGCCGCTCATTCTGCTGGTGATCGGCGGCAACGTGCTGGTGATCGTCACGGTGCTGCTGGACCGGAAGCTGCGCAGCGCCACCACCAACAAGTTCATTGCCAGTCTGGCGCTCAGCGACCTGCTGGTGGGCGCCGCCGTCATGCCGCTCGCGCTTTACGTCAAGGTATGGAATGCTTGTGTGATACAATGAGAGAGGTTTTCAAAATTTATGCTAACCTGATATTTCGTGTAGGTCAACAACAACCGTTGGGACCTGGGCATGTGGTGGTGCAGCTTTCATCTGTCGACGACCGTCTTCGCCACGACCGCTTCAATCGTGCACCTCGTCGCCATCAGCTTTGACAGGTCGGCCAGTGCGTCTCTGGCTTCCAAGGTTGTTCAGCCAGTATTGAGTAATGGGCAGCTGATAGAGCTGTGAAGGTCATCTGCCTGCATAAACATCTGCGACAACGCTGCCTATTTGAACAAATCAGACTGTGGCACTGTCAGGCTAATGCTTTGGCGTTCCGCTTGCAGGTACTTCGCCATCGTCTTCCCCACGGAGTACCAGCGCCACTCGGTGCGCACCAACACCTACCCCTACATCGTGATGATCTGGCTGACGAGTCTGGCCATCAGCTCCACGCTCTTCCTGGAGAACCCCCTGCCGGACGGCAGCGACTTCTGCTGGATCGAGAATCCCCAGTACCTGATCCTCTCCTCCCTGCTCTCCTTCATCCTGCCCGCCTGCATGGTCGTCTATCTCTACGGGAAGATCTTCCGCAAGCTACAGACCCACAGACTCTTCATGTTCGGCGCCAGGACCAAGAGAGCGCTCTCCAAGAGGATGGGACATCTCAAGACACTGCCGGAGGTGAATGGGCTTTGGAGAGGCGGTGTGGAGCTTTTATTCCGCATGAACCCCGAAACAGCTACATACACACAAAAGTTGCGAAGCGCTTGGGCAGCCATTCAGAACAGAGAGAGCCCCAATCAATGTGCCAGCTTCATATTAACACATAAACACATATACTGCGCTCGTATACTCTTTTGCCGACCCGACTTTGCAGGTGATCGTGGAGGAGGTGCGCAGTCGTCGCGGCTCCAGAGTCGACAGTCAAAGCGGAAGCGCGGGCAGCCGGCACGCCAGCCTGCCCAGGGAACGGGACCGCTCCCCCAGTCAGCCCGAGGTGCTGCAGCACGCCACCTCCAGCCACGGCGGTCACCACGCCGCCGGTCAGACGCCCGTCAAACAGGTGGGTTAGCTTGAGTTTGTAGCCATTACGCCGCATTCAGCGAGCCGGCCTTAAGACGAAGCGGACGGAGAAGAAAACTCAGAAGAAGATGTTCGTAGGAGCCTAATATCGTTTCGTGGTACCGTTGACCAAAGAATAATTTTGTAAATAGTGAAATTGTTGCAGAAACTAGTGCCAGTCATATACTGCGCTGATGGTCGCGCTGGCACTGCGTAGCTGAGTCTAGATGTAGCGACCGAAACTCAGCCAACGCTTGTCGTCCGAAATATGGAAGTTAAAACAAAGATTCTTATGGCGCACCGCACGTACTGTACGCTGTTGTGATACGGTATTGTGTGTGTCACGTGGTCTATTAGGAAGGGGTTCTGCGTTCAGCAGACTGTGCTTTGCGCTGAATTCGTAATCAAATTTTCCGGAATGCGCCTTCCGTGTGCCATTGCGCATGGTTGCAGGGCCGGGCCTATCGGAGCGGCACCATCTGCACGGACAACATCGAGCACGACCGCCTGGTGGCGTCCCGCCAGCGGGTCTCGATTGTTCCCGACCCGCCCAGCGTGGTCGAGTACGAGAACAACATCCCCGTCGTGCTCTGCCACAGGAAGGCGCCCGCCTCGGAGAAGGCGGGCGCCCCAGAGGAGAGCAAGCACCTGCTGAGCGTCACGGCCGCCGTGACGGCCAGCCCCTCGGCGCTCAAGAAGAAGGCTGAGATGGCCAACAAGTGAGTGCGCTGCGCTTCTGTTGTGATGCGCTACAGTCTTCTCAGTTTTGGATCTGGTGCAATGACCAGTAAGGTGTGTACAATATTCGCACGCTCGGCCCAGGAATCTTCTGACGGTGCCCTGCAGCGACTTCGACGCCGGCCAGCACAGCTCGCCGCCCGTCTCCCCTGGGGCCGCCAGCCTGGCACCACCCCAGACCGTCACGCTCACGGTTCCCACGCCTGGCGCGCTATCGAAGCGTCTGCAAGTATGTGCTTTGCAACTTTGACTTATTGTCTTGTCGGTGTGTCTATGCAGTGTAAATTCCCTGCAGGACCTGGCGCCCCAGCAGAGTCCTGGCTCCTCCAACCCGTCCAGCGCTCCATCCAGTCAGAGCAGCTGGACCACTGGCTCAGGCAGCGACGAGACGAGAAGGATCTCCATGTACAGCTACGGAAGCAGTCTCACAGACGACAGCACCGACATCGAGTCGAGACGCTCCAGCACCCTGTCGGGCACGCAAGCGCTGAGAAGTGAGTACCACTGGGAGTTAATCTGACTCATCTTACGCACATAACACCATGGCATATTAACGAGACCGTTCTACTCACTCCAATCTCATTCAGTACCACGCGCAATCGTCAAAGACGACGTTCTTGTGCTATCTTCAGACGGCGGCGGCGCCGACTCCGGCAAGAGGACGTTCTCCAAGAATCGGCTGAGGCGCATCGCCACCCAGGTGACCCGGGCAATACGGAGGAAGCGGCGCGAGTCACTGGCCATCCGCAGGGAGAGCCGCGCCACGCGTGTCGTCGCCGCCATTCTCAGTGAGTCGGGCGAGTCTAGCTAGAGTGCTTGTTCCTGCCCCGGGCCATTGTCCATCCAACCCCCTACCAACGCAGTCGCCTTCCTGCTCTGCTGGCTGCCCTACTTCCTGGTGGCCGTCTACCGAGGGGTCTGCCTGGGCCTGAGCTTCTGCCGCCTGGAGCCGCTGACCCTCCATCGCCACCTCTACCTGCTGGTCAGCTGGCTGGGCTACGTCCACTCCTGTTTCAACCCCGTCATCTACATGTGCCTGAACAAGAGCTTCCGCCGGACCCTGAAACGCGCCTGCCGCTGGGACGAGCTGGCCGCCGGCCACCCCCTGCTGCGCCGATTCAGGGACGCCGCGGCCCCAGGACTGGCGGCCAAGAAGCGCCGACGCGAGAACAACGACAACAACAACACCAGCTCGGAGGAGAGGCAGGCCGATGGACTCGCGGCCGCCAGACCAACTGCATCGGCCAACTTCTGAGAATATTGAGGGGGGGGGCGGGGCGGTGAATGGGGGTGTGGGAGGTGGTTGTGGTTTTATGTGGTCCAGTTTCCTTCGATCCTCACTATGGCGTTCTCTGTGATCTGTATCTACGTACATATGTACTACCTAAGCCACACGGCGCACGTTGCCGCAAGTACTGTATGTCCCATGTCTTTGATTCGAGGAAGGTCCTGTGTCAAACTTTCAGAACATATTGTGCCCTACTTAGACGGTTCTACATTCGGTGAGGTGTCTAAGGCAATCTGTGACGTCAATTGCAGCTGTTTCTGTGTGGTCGCTCCGTATCATCATGCATTCCGCGATGAATTCCAAGCTTTTAGCGTGTAGCACATCCCACCACGCAACAGGGGGCGCACTCGACTTCCAAATATGGTGAGCTACATTCACGAAATGTAGGTTGAGCGGCATTATGATCACTTGTGTAAGAAGCTCGAATCAAGGGCACACACACACGGTCGACAGATCCTTCGATCATTCATGGCGATGAGATCGCGTTGCGGTACGTTTGTCAAGCTCGCAATGCGTAGTAAGTTTGTCATGCCCCTCACAAATTCATGTGTTAATCCTCACAATTCCTGCCTGCTCAAGAAAAGACCTGGGGCGATCTCCACGTCCCGATTGTCCCTCACAGAAGAGGAGGTGTGTCGGAGGAGGAATCTGGGCGCCCTCTCCACCTCCTGCTCCTCCACCACCCTCATGACGGGGTCGTTGAGACGCGACCGAGTACCCCGACTCCTGCTGGAGCGACCGCCGGCGGCGTCCTCAGCTGCGGCATTAACGTCGTCGTCGTCGTCGCTGTAGAACCGGGCCAGCTGGCGAACGAGCCTGGCCGCATAGGCGGAGAAGACGCACCGGGCGCCCGTCTCACACAACCCGATGTGCCGCGAGAAAGTCACTATTGAGCACGATGCTCACCAGGGTGGAGGGTGCGATGTGGGATTGCTGCATGGCGTCTACCGTAGCCGACGCCTACTGTTCTAGCGTGCCCTACCCAAGCCTGCCTAATTCAAAACGTGCTCTATGTAGCTCCTGTCAGTGTCAACTCGAGTTGTGTGAGGCGGTTGCGCCAGAGGAGCGGCAGGGCGATGAGCAGGCCGGCGTCCAGCTGGTCCTCGAGTGGGGCGGAGGCGAAGAAGGCGAGCGACATGTGGAGAAAGACAATCAGGTAGGTGACCAGACTGATGGCCTGCAGCAGGAGGCAAGGCAGGGCCAGCTGCCAGCGACAGCGCAGCAGGGCCGCCGCTGAAGGAGATTGTATCGTGCATGCGTGACAGGAGGGACGTCGCGGAGACAGTGTCAAAGAGGAACCTACAGTAAATCTTCCAGAAAAGCCCCACCTCCATCTCTACACCACGAGCGTGGAGACGATGCCAACGAAGATGAGAATGAGGGGGAGGGGCGGTTGGCTTATTTAACGACTTGGAGAACAGTGGAACACTTGGTGGGCCTTCGCCAAGTCGCCAGAGCCCATCAAGTGTTCAACTGTTCGACAAGTCGTTCAGCTACATAAATTTACTAGAGCGAAGTCTGTATTAATGAGTGAGTCGCGCTTTATGGTTGCTTACATATATACATGTACGTCCACAACCGACCGAGGCAGCCCCAACCGGCGACGTCTGCCAGAAGTCTGCAGGCGAAGTAGTAGGTGAAGAGATTGGCCGGCCCCACGTCAGCGGCCAGCCTGGGGTACTCGCGCATCACCAGCTGGTAGTAGAAGAGCAGGTGCAGGCAGAGCAGCGCCAGATAGGCAAGCTTGGCCACCAGATACTCTCCCTGTCCGGCTTCATGATGACGCCTCGATTGAACTCGAGAAGTGAAGGAAAGCTTTCGCGCTTCTCGGAATTAGAACTCGCGAAATTTAGTAAGGAGATTCTGTGCCGTGTACGCAAGTGGTGGGGGGGGGGGGGGGGGCGGGAGGCGGGCTCGTGGTAACGTTGAGACACGGCCTTGCAATATGTAGTACCTACCTACATACATACCTTGACATACATACATACAT
>JASAMZ010002637.1:0-21509 GCA_030248115.1 Linhomoeus sp. GSCO2_2
AAGATGGAAAATGTTTTTTACTGAGGCGGAAAAAGTTTTTTACCGAGATGGAAAATGTTTTTTACCGAGAGGGAAAATGTTTTTTGCTATGCTAGATTTTTCAGTGAGTGACTTTTTTACTGTAGCAGGTGATGTTTTTTACTCTGGGGGCCCTAGTTGTTTACTCTGGCACTCTTCAACATGGGGGCTGGAATTTTTTACTCTGGGGGCCCTAGTTGATTACTCTGGCACTCTTCAACATGGGGGTTACACATTTTTAACTCTGGGGGCCCTAATTTTTTACTCTGGCACTCCTCTACATGGGGGGCTGGAATTTTTTACTCTGGGGGGTCAAATTTTTTACTCTGGCACTTTTCAACATTGGGGGTCCAAATTTTGTACTCTGGGGGGTCAAATTTTTTACTCTGGCACTTTTTGACATTGGGGGTCCAAATTTTTTACTCTGGGGGGTCAAATTTTTTACTCTGGCACTTTTCAACACTGGGGGTCCAAATTTTTTACTCTGGGGGGTCAAATTTTTTACTAGTTGGTGTCTTACGTTTAGACGAAGTGTGCAGCGTACACTACCTGCTTCCATCACACACCTCTCTGGTCCATCCCTCCATGAGTGGGTTGAGCATTAGGCTGCGCGTTCTCCTGTCCTCCAGGGAGACGGCCGACTCCTTCAGGCAGGCGGCGGAGCATCTGTGCTTCGCGTAGACCGTCGGCGCTCGCGCCGGCGGCGTCTCCAGATTCACGCTGCGACAAAATTGCCAAAATTCGATTGTGTAGTTCGCCCGTATATCAACTACTTCGCAGCTCAGCCTACTAGTAGTCGGTCTTCTGTCTCGACGCTCTCTGGACTCTGGCGGAAGGGAGTTCGGGCGTGACTCGGCCGCTCCAATCGTCGTCGTCTTCCTCCTCTTCGCTCTCCTCGTAGACGTCCCGGAGACGGCCGCCGCTCGACTTCCTCGCCGTCTGACGCCTCTTCTGGAAGCGTAAGTTTCATGAACTATGTAGGAAATTGGAAACGACAGTACTCTGTAACGTTTCGCATACCTGCACAAGCTGCTGAGGCTCGTCAGAGGCCATCTCCACCCTTCTGCAACATGGTTCAGCACTTTGCTTTGTAATGAATGTAAGCAAAGAATGGCGTCACAGCCTCACCTCATGAGGCTTCTGTGGGCCGGTCTATTCCTCTGTCTCGAGGGGGAGAGGGGGAGCGAGGCGGCAGTGGAGGTGGGCGGAGGAGGGGCGTTGTGGAGGTAGGGCAGGCGGAGGGAACCCCTGTAGAGCCACTCGAGTCTGCCGTCCGCTTGGTACTTGAGCATGACCAGTTGGCGGTTGATGCGCACCACCCGCGCTTGCTCCACGCGCCAGCCCTCCCGTCGGCCGACATCGGGCACGCGCACCTGACGCGGCAGAGGGCAACGAATCGATGGGAGAATAGACTCGGGAATACGGTAACTCACAAACTACACTGCCATTCCGTTGGTGGGGACCGTCGGTCAATCACTCAGTTCCAATGAAGGTTGAGTATGCGCCATTGCAATGCCAGTGCCAGCATGGTACAATTGGGATACCACGATTTCTATCATACCGCATCGCGCCTACAAGTACTGTAGTTTGTAACGGGCTTAGCCTTGAACTTCACTCCTACAAGAGTCGCGTTCCCAGTCAGTCAGTCCACCTCACCGCGATGAGTTCCCCTGGCCTTCTGATGACCTTGAGTTCCCACTCTGGGTACTTGGCCATGTACTGCTCCAGGAAGTGCCTCGTGTCGGCCAGTTGGCGATTGTTGTGCGCACTCTGCTCGGGAATCAGGCGGTAGCCTAGGCGGAAGACCACCAATTGCAGCTCCTTCTGACACTTGACGTACTGGCGCGTCTTGGCGAACACCTGGGATAGGTACCGTAAAACGTACACAACACAAGGTTGCACGCCTGGGTTTTTTGGGCCATAGTGGGGGCCATGGCCCCTAGAATCTTGGACCGGGTGCCTAAGATTTTTGATTAGGGGCCAGGGTTTAACAGGTTTAGGGGCCCTGTTGCAACAACTCAAAATTAGCACTTTTACAGAAATTTTGACCCATTTGGCCCCAGGCCCCAAACGAAAAAAAAACCCAGTGCACGCTGAGGCGACGACTCAGGCTTGCACAGAACAACAAGCGACCCCCTTAGAGGGGTGGATAAAACAATGGACGACTAGGTCGCTTATTGGAGATTTTACGGTAGAATACCGGTTGTTTGAACTCCAAAAGGCCACCCTTTGCTTGCCACCCACCAGATTGTTTGGAACGTAGGCGACGGAGGCGTCGTCGAAAAAGACAAGGAATTCGTTGCCGTTCGCTTGGGATGGACGCTGACCTACCGTACCAGACTTGTACAGGTTCTGAGGAGACCCCAACCACGCCACCACGCGAGCGCCTGAATAACGTAGGCAAATTTCGCCGGCCACACAACTTGTTCTCGACCACAGCCAGCGAAACCTCAAGGTATCATGCTCTCACCTTCGTCGAGTGGTATGCCGACTGGTCTGTAGAAGGCCAAATCTGTGTCGGCTATGTGGCGAAGCGCCCCTCCGCCGAACGACACCATTGCAAGTCGCTTGTCCGGATCTCCCTGCAGTAATTGAGAAGCACAGAGTTCGACATCCCTATAGGTATTCTCTCTAAGATTGAAGCTAACAGAGAACCAAATTGTTCATCAAGAATCCCACTTTTGTAGAGTGAGTGTAAGTTTCGCGTTTAAAAATTGGGCGAAGCCAATATCGCCTACGGGCGAGGCGAGTTGCCTGCCTCTTTATTCTACCACCCTGTACGTACACAAGAAGCGCCAAACTGCTTACTTTGGCGGCGGAGTGGAATCGATGGAAGGTAGCCAGTGTATAGCGTCCGTCGTCGTCGGCCGCCAGACAGGGGTCGTTCGTCTTCAGCGTCGGCCATTTACCCAGCGGAAAGCCCGTGAAATGACGGGCGGACGACGACGACGTCGCCGTCTGAACCGTAGCCGGCCAACTGGAAGAAATGCGAGAATTTTGGATCGATGCATCAAAAGGATTGCGCCAAAGAGCGGCGGTTCGAAGCTTGACAGCAAGGATTTGAACCTGTTGGTTGGAGCGAGTTGCGGCGTCGACTGCGCCGGCTTGGAAACGGATGGGGACGGGATCTCTACCACCTCCCCGACTAACGAAGAAGCTGCCTGTTGTTGTGGAGCCTTCTTGGTCTCCTCCTTTGTCACAACCTGTTGCTTTGGTTGCTGCGCCAGGCGATATTTAGAGGGAGTCAGCGAGCGTGCGGGCGGCGTGGCGTCGTCAACGCTTGTCACTTGCTTGTCCACCATCTGAACCACAGGGAACCCCACCCACTATGGATCAGAGAGTTGTTGAAGAAGCTAGTACTCAAAACCAACGATGGATCTGGTCAGCTGCTCGTAGCGGGCGTCGAACTGCTCCTTCTGGCGGCGCAGCTCCTTCAGCGTCTCCTTCGAGGCCGTCGTCGACTTCTCTACTTCGTGATGCCTACAATCGTTGACTTGACGGCGCCAGTGCATTCTGAAGGAGGGCGCAGTGCACTTACATTGCGCCGAGTTCGTTCTCCTGTTCCTCCGCGAGCTCCTTCTGACAACTCTCGAAGGCTGTCTTCGCCACGTCCATCAGCGTCTCCAGATGGGGCTCGAGAAACTCCGCCAACTCCTCTTCTCCAGGCTGCGCCGCGTATAAGTCAGCAGTTGAAATCAAAGTACTGTCAATAGTCACTACTCTGACTGGGAGCTTTGGTGAGTAACCCCAACGCAAGGTACATAACTTCACTTCGCAGACATAGGTTACAACAGCTGGTAGTACTTCAAACTTCAAGCCGTCGTCAATTTATAGAACCTTAGTGATGCGCGCTCACTCCCACCTCTGCGTCTCTCAGATACTTCTCGAAGAGGGGCGAGCGCTTCTGTTTGAGGTGCACCAGAAGGAGAATGAGCTGGAGGGAGAGGGGTGGAAGGGGTAGGGAAGATCCTCCCTCGTGCAGCGTCAGCACCAGCTCTTGAACCGACGGCTTGCCGCAACTCGTCAGCTTCTCCTCCACCTGGAAACAACGCATCGACTGTGAATTTGCATGCTCCGAAAATCTCAAAAAATGTTTCAGTTGACCAGCTACTACCTTCGCCACATCGGAGCGCGTCACAAACAGCTCGCCCGCCAGAGGCCACAGGCTGATCTCTCGCCACAGGGGCTCGTTGTTGACGTCTGGATCATTAATACACAATAGGCCGTCTATGTAGCAGCAATGTGACAACTGGGAGCCCAACAAAGCTACCACCCAGGTTCCAGAGGTGGTCGAGAAGGCACTCGACGACGTCCTTCTCCGTGACCCTCTGGTTGATGGCCTTCAGTGAGGGCAACATATCGCAAGGAAGGCTGTCGCCGGTCTTCGAGAGAAACCTCTGCACACAGGCCTTCCGCCACTCGGGAAAGAGCAGGCCCGCTGGCAGTGGCACTTCCGTCTGAATTGAATGGGCATTCGCGGAAATGTAAATCTAAAGGGGGTGTAATAATGCGTACACTACCCCACAGCTCTCTACAGCGGCACAGATACACAGAAAGGAACCTCAGAGAGGTTGTCGAGGCTGGGAATTCTGTTCTCTGCTTCGGCGCCCCTCTTGGAAGGAGCAGGCATCGCCCTGTCTGGCAGAATGCGGCAGAAGTCGTCCAACTGCTTCAGCTGATTGTAGAGACGGCGAGGAACTGGAACAACACAACAACACGCTTAGTTAGTGGACGGACAAGGAAGCAGTGTAGTGTCATTTTCGCTTAGGCAATTCTCGTGAAGAGCTGTGGTGTGTCTGCCTACAAAATCTTGCACGCTCAGTGGATGAGGTTGGTTAGTGTGTAGTCAGCGGCAGTTACTAACACACGCCCCACGCCCCACGCCCCAACGCCCCGCGCTATTTAGGTGTAGCCTACACGTACAGCTTGCTCAGTTTCAGATATGCGATGAGCTGTATAAACACTGGCAGTGGCAGAGGCACGGCAGTCTGGCTGATCACTAGCAGTGACACTGTTTCGGAAACACATTTCAACCATGATATTCTGAGCTAGACAAGGAGTTTTTTCGCCCGGCCTCAGCCTCAGCCGGGCGAACCCTATCAAGAACTCAGCGTTCGTGCGTGCATACGTGTACGTCACGCTCGCTTCGGGCTAAATAACTCGCTCGTCTGAGAACGTAGGATGGAGTTTGAGACATCGTCGGGTAGCCCGCGGACTCCTCTAGCCTTCTAAGTGGTCGAAACTAAAATGAGTTTTCAAATTCGGCTGCTACAGTATCCCAAAGTGGGGTCCATTTTAAGACAAAAGTTGACCGACTCTAGTCAAATCGCACATCGAAATGAAGCGCTCGATCTCCTGAGCACGAATCTAACAATAACAAGATTAGTAGATGGGGGCAGAGCCCCTCGGGGCACTCCTCCCCTCTTTCAGAAGAATTTTGGGAGTTGAATCATGCTGCCCGTTGATCAACGAGACATGTCAGTGAGGCTTAGTGGCCATTCTGATCGCAAAATTAATAGCAAATTCGGAATTGTGACTCTCCAATACCCCACATTTGACATACAACACACCTAGCTTTAGCTGAACTGACACAATCAGGTTTTCCACTTGAGGGCACGTACGGTGGCAAGCAAATTCTTCAAAAATGGTCCCACACATCTCAAAACGAAAAGACAACGCCAAATTCGTGATCAGCATCACCGAAAAGCCGGAATTGAGTACTTACACGGTAGGTGCCCGGACAAATCCGGCAGCCAAATTTTGAATTCAAATTTCCCGCCAAAATACGCGTCGGACGAAAAAAGTGTTTCGAACAAAAACTATGCATCCTTCGATGCTCTATCACGTGAAAGTCGAATTGACACCGAAATATCTCAACTGACCCCACTTCGCACCGAAATACCGAAAATTTGTTGGAAAAATTGAAATTTCTCGAAAAAACAATTTCCGACTGCAACCTTTTCTCGTTTCCCGGAAAGACATTCATAAGCGCAAGAAACGCTCCAAACATCAGCGTAATTGATTCACACAGCAAGAAATGAGAAACGCAGAACTTTGAAATTTCGACCAAAAATCGGTTTTTTCAACTTTTCACCAAAAATTTTGTCATTTAGAGAGCAACGACCTACTACAACGTTGTAGAGCTCGCCGAGCTCTATCGATTGGTCTTTGGCCTATCTAGATACGAGCACCCTATCAAAAGTTACACCGGCCAGAAGTTTCACCCGGAAACCCGGGACCCAACTTTGGGGTGAATTTCCCGGCCGATCCCATGTCTAAGCCCACTATACAAACCGATTCTGGAAAGAGCTATCCAAGTTCTTCAAGTGGGGCAAACAACTTCCGGTTCACCTGAAAAACAAAAAAATCACGAGTGGCAAACCAAACCCTACTTTTGTGTCGAAAAACCCGGTTTTTGGTACCCGGCCCGGGCAGGCCCGGGGCCAGCCCGACGGCGCCCCTACCATCGGATAGCCCAATGTCTTTTACATATTTGGCCCAAAGGTCGTCTCGCTCCGTTCTGCCAGAACACTATTCTAAGCATCCAAAGTTCGTCGGAGGCCGAAAAACCGGGTTTTTGGCAACTTGCCAAAAATCGGGTCCCGGACGGAAGTCGAGACCTTCGATCCACCCTGCGCAATCCAGAGACCTATCGAATAAAATAAAATTCGCCCCGATCGGCCAACTCTAGCCCGACTTATGAGCGTTCCAATTTACACAGAATCCGCACCATCACTATAGCACTCCTCCCTTTTGGAGGGGAGGAGTGCCAAAAAGTTTCGAAAGTTTAAACATAGCGCTACAGTAATCAAAACGCGTCCGAAACTGATGATTTTGACATGGTCATATCTCGGCACTCGTGAGTCGCAGAGCGACGTGCTCGACGTCATTCTAGAGCTTACCGTAAGGAGATGTCGATTCAAGAGTCACAGTTCGAAAACATTTTGAACTGCGCCCGCTACCGTAACCTAAAGTTTCGCGTCGAAAACTCAAAATTTAATCAAACGCAGTCAAATCACACATCGAATTGAAGTGCTGGAGCTGCCGAGCATGAATCTACCGACAAACAGTCTCAAAGATTCAAATTCCGCGCGCAACAGTAACACAAAGTTTCGCGTCGAATAGTAGAAGCCAAAATAGTCGAATAGTCGAATAGTAGGAACAAACTCATCGAAATTATTCCTTCGTGTAGTACCAGGTCAAGCTTCCGAGTGCGAATTTGACAATGAAAAGTTTTGAAGTAGTGTGCAACAGACCACAGTATCAAGATCACGTCGCAAACAGGACATGTTGATTTTGCTATATTTGGAAAAATTGAAAAAATTGGAAATTAAAAAAAATTGCATCGCTGCGGGCCCATTTTGGTGCCAAATTTGAAAAATTTGCGAATTTCGGCCCCGGTCGACTTTGACGCGCTGCGGTGCAAGCTAGGTAGCAGCTAGAGCGGCGAGACTACTCTGGGTGCACCTTCCCAAACTTGTCTAAGCATGTTCAAACACGTTCAATCACGTCCAAACTTGCTCGAATACTGTCGCCATCACTGAACACGAATGTGGTGTTTGGTTCCGTGAAGGCTTGCTACTGAGTAGTGAGACGAGGGACCAGTCTACTGTGCTTCGAAACAAGGGGAGCGCCACTCTAAAGGTCCCCTCCAGCGTTAGTGACCAATGGGCAAACAGCGAGTCGAGACCTATCCATAGGTGCAGGCCACCCGGAGGCCAGGGGGGGGGGTTCTAGTTAAGGAAAATTTTTGAGAGGGGGGGGGGGGGGTCCCGGGACCAGTGAACAGCTATTTAGAATGGCCAAAAATACGCTAAAAATCGCCTTAATTTGGTCAAAAACACGACTGAGCTCTCCTATGGTGTCGACTGGCGGAAGCCGGGCGACAAACCGTTTGAAAACTGACCGCCCTATGCTCAAGCTACATCCATTGCCTTTGTGTACAGCACAACTGTTCCAAGATAAAGCGATAGGTCATTGTCTGAAGTACTCAATACTTTTACTCGTAAAACAGGAAGACTTTCTATTTGGCGCAAAAGGCCGCATGAAAAAACCCCTTTTCTAGCTCAGAATATCTGAAATGTGTTACTGATGTGAACAGTGTTACTGCTAGTGATCAGCCAGACTGCCGTGCCTCTGCCACTGCCAGTGCCTATAGGGGGGGTATGAACAATGGCAATGGCAATGGCACTGGGGGTATGAACAATGGCATTAATGGCAATGGCACTAAAATTTTTTTGCAAATTTTACTTTTCCTTCCTCTATCGAACTGTCATAGTGGCAGTTCTCTCCGATCGCTATTTTGCTACTTGGCCATTGCCACTGATATGCAGTTTCCATCTGCGCTGGATGACTAATAGGCAAATGCGGAATGAGATTGCGGCTGGGATACTGTAGTCGTCGCGAGACACGCATCGGTTCGAACTGCGAAGCTCATATACGGTACCTCTGATACGCGTACGATAAAGCGCTCTACCTTGTTTCTTCCAAAATAGATTACAACTGATTGAGCTGAAATTTGGTGCAGAGGTAGAAAGTGCAGAGTCAAGTGCTTTATATTACACCAACTTCGTACGACGTCGCGTTGACTGCGCCGCAATGTCAAAATTGCCAATCTCATCAAAGTCCCTTTTCATGAAGGCGCTTTATCGCACGCATATCAGAGGTATATGAGCTTCGCAGTTCGAACGGATGGTGTCTCGCGACGACTACAGTATCCCAGCCGCAATCACATTTCGCATTTGCTTATTAGTCATCCAGCGCAGATGGGGGCTGCAGATCAGTGGCAATGGCCAAGTAGCAAAATGGTAAAATCTGAATGAGTGCACCCCTTTTACTGACTGAGTGCACCCAACGTAAATCTGGCTGGCGTCCAGAATTACTGACTGCGTGCACCCCACGAAATTACTGACTGAGTGCACCCCACTCGTCGGCACTCTTGTGACGGGCGCCGCTCCGTAAACTTCAAGCGGGATTCTCGTTTGAATTCAGGCTATGCTTAGGCTCGCCCTGCGCCCACAGTGCACAAGAGTCAGTCGGCGTCGCAGTCTGGCGGGTCGAAACTTAGGCTTAACGCGACCGGTGACCGACTTCAGGGCGCGCGGAGCGCGCCCTGAAGTTGGTGGTCGCGCTAAGCCTCAGTTGAGACCCGCCAGGCGCGACGCCGACAGAGTTTTAGTGCAAACTGTAAGTGGAATAAACACTCCTCCATCTAATTCACCGCCTGCTTAGGCCTGCTGTGCCCCTTCTGTGCACTCGCTCCGTGTCAAAGGTGGCGGATGGCCAGGCTCTCCGGATGCACGCAGTCAGCAATTTTGTGGGGTGCACGCAGTCAGTAATTCTAGACGCCGCCCAGATTTACGTTGGGTGCACTCAGTCAGTTAATGGGGTGCACGCAGTCAGTAAAAGGGGTGCACTCATTAAGTGTCGTCCTAGCAAAATAGCGATCGGAGAGAAATGGCACTATGACAGTTCGATAGAGGAAGGAAAAGTAAAATCTGCAGAAAAAATTTAGTGCCATTGCCATTAATGCCATTGTTCATACCCCCAGTGCCATTGCCATTGCCATTGCCATTGTTCATACCCCCCGTGTCTATACAGCTCATCGCATATCTGAAACTGAGCAAGCTGTACGTGTAGGCTACACCTAAATAGCGCGGGGCGTTGGGGCGTGGGGCGTAAGATTCGGGGCGTGGGGCGTGGGGCGTGTGTTAGTAACTGCCTAGTCAGCCGGGCCAACTCCGCCACTAATTAGTAGAGCACCTCTCTCTTTGCCTGCTAGCTCACCCACCTGTACAGTCAATCCCCGTTAGATCCACGCAGTCTTCCTCGGCCATGGCCATTTGTCCCTGAGAACCACAGCAATCAAATTGCCTCCTCAGAAGACGGAAACGAGCCGCAAACCCTAATCTGGAATGAAGTACGGCAAAGTTGGCTTGACACTTTGAAAAGTTCTATATTTACGACTTGCATAGCGTATATTGCGGCTACAAGTAATTACGCAACACGCAACCGCAAACGCGATGGCCGTATTTCGGAAAGCTGCATGCCTTTTCGCCACGTTTCCAGGCTGAAAGGGGTTGCCCGAGCGATTCGTTCATCTACATTACTATGCCAGCTAGGTGTTTTGTCTGTCCGTCCGAGTACGCTTGCCTTCCTAGCACTTCGCCACGCGACGCTTCAGCATGCGCTTGCCCCGCTAGCACTTCGCCACGCGACGCTTCAGCACGCGCGCGCCTAGACGCCAGCGGGACGCCAGCGGCGGCAATCAATCGCTGTACGGCTAGCGCCGCCTGTTGCTGCCTGCCTTAAACGCAGGCATCGCCTGAACAGAACGGCAATGCACGGTAGCAGAGCGTTGCAAAAGCGAACAGTCGCGCGGTACAACAGAGAGGCTTGCAATGTACAACAGAGAGGCTTGCCCGCTCTCTATCATTTGTTTTGCGCGCCGCTTTGTACGGCGCGTTCGCGAGGCAGTCAGCGCCATTGGCTCGCAACAGGACAGACCTTCTGCAACACGACAGATTTTGCAACAGGACAGATCTTGCGACAGGGCAGACCTTGCAACAGGACAGATTTTGCAACAGGACAGACCTTGCAACAGGACAGATCTTGCAACAGGACAGATTTTGCAACAGGACAGACCTTGCAACAGGACAGATCTTGCGACAGGGCAGACCTTGCAACAGGACAGATTTTGCAACAGGGAAAATCTTGCAACAGGACAGATTTTGCAACAGGAAAAATCTTGCAACAGGACAGATTTTGCAACAGGACAGACCTTGCAACAGGACAGATCTTGCGACAGGGCAGACCTTGCAACAGAACAGATCTTGCGACAGGGCAGACCTTGCAACAGGACAGATTTTGCAACAGGGCAAATCTTGCAACAGGACAGATTTTGCAACAGGACAAATCTTGCAACAGGATAGATCTTGCAACAGGACAGATTTTGCAACAGGACAGACCCTGCAACAGGGCAGACCTTGCAACACAGGACAGACCTTGCAACAGGACAGACCTTGCAACACAGGACAGACCTTGCAACAGGACAGATCTTGCAACACAGGACAGATCTTGCAACAGGACAGACCTTGCAACACAGGACAGATCTTGCAACAGGACAGGCCTTGACAATGAACAGGACGGACGTTGCGGCGCGCGCACGAGGCGACCACCGCCGTTGGCTCACAACAGGACAGACCTTCAACAGGACAGACCATGCAACCGGACATTACGGCCGTTGACGACTAGATTCCATGCTATTCAGATCACAGAAATTCTTCTGCAACAGGAAGGAACGGCTAGTTTGTATTAGAGAGAGTATACTGAATAGGCGAAGAACACCACATTTCTAGTCAGGAAAGTTCCCCCCTTGTGGGGGTAAGGACAGGTGAATTTGTTCGGGCTGAAGTTGAACAGGCTGTGTATCTCAGATGACTTCTCAGCCTCTAAGCTACACGAACAAATTCAGCGTGCTCTGCTCACACGCACGGATGTTCTCACTGTAGGCGCAACGCACAGGCGGTTACGCGCTTCACCACGCACAAACCGTGGGTAGGTGTCTACCACGGCAGCACTCAAACAACCTAACGTACGCCACTAGCGGGCCCAGGGGGGGGGGGGGGGGGGGGGGGGGGGGGGCGGCGCCCCCCCCCCATTGGGCCCGACCTTAGGGAAAAATTTTCCTTAGCAAAGGTGCGTATATGCAAAAATTTTCGCCTGCGGCGCAATGTTAAGTAAAATTTCCTATATTTCGCTTCAAAATCGGCAAAATTTCGCCTGCGGCGCTTATTTTTGACAAATTTTGGTACATTTTTGCCCAAAAATCGCAAAATTTTCGCCTGCGGCGCTATTTTTGGGCAAAATTTTCGCTCTTGATAAGCCGAAACAGTCATTTTAAAGGCAGATTTTGCAGTAAAACGGTTACAAAACGCAAAAATTTGCGCCTGCGGCGCAATGGAAAAATAGTCGAAAATTTTCTGAAGTGGCGCCCCCCCCCCCCCCATTCGAAAATCCTGGGCCCGCCACTGACGTACGCAGTAAGCGCAGCGCAACGTGTGTACGTGCGACGACCCACCCCCACCCCCCCCCAAGCCCACATTCCCACATCAATGGGCACCGTGTATCTGTCACAAGCGATGGCCGTCTTCAGTCAATGCAGGTCTAGACGGCCATCGCCTGATGGATAGGGTAGTTAGTGTGCAACTACACAGAGTTCAGCACATCGGAAAAATAATCCGCAAATGATAATTTTACATCAACAAAACTTCCTTCCACGCAAGGGAATCGAACCAAGCAGATATTGTCATACAGTGAAACAAAGGAGAAGAGAGACGGCGGCTGTCGAGCGAGGCGCGCAGCGCCGAGCGAGACGAAAAGCCTGGAGCGGGCGAGCGAAGCGAGCCCGCGCAGGGCTTTTCTCCGCGCGCGCCGAAGTTCGGCGCGCGCCAAGGCCGCTAGTAGCTTATGTTAAAATATGGCGCCAAGGACAACTGGGCTTCATTCCTCTCTTTATTCCCCATCCCATCTGCACCATTTGGATCGTTCTGGCGATCGTCTCCATTGATCTCGGTACTCGCCGTTTTGAAAGTTGGAAACAGTGCCGCAGCAGAATACACAAATGAGCCGTCTCAGGTGTCGTCGGCTTCCTGTCACTGTGGTCGGTCAGTCTCGACCCAATTTCCATGGTCACCATTCTGATGAGCATCGGGTTCTCGGTGAGCCGACACTAAGCGCGTGTTATGCCTTGACCAGAAGAGCGAATGACCTGCAATAGCATAGCATAGCGTCCATAGCAGCCAGTGCGCACGAAGCTCCCTTGCAGGTGGACTTCGCGGCCCACATCACCTACGGCTACGTGTCCTCGGGGGAGGCGAGCGCCCGCGGGCGCACCATCGACGCCATGGAGCGCCTGGCCTTCCCCGTCTTCCAGGGGGCCAGCAGCACACTGCTAGGGGTGCTGGTGCTGGCCTTCGTCCACTCCTACATGATCGTCGTCTTCTGGAAGACCATCTTCCTCGTCGTCCTCTTCGGCGCCCTGCACGCGCTCATCTTCCTCCCAGTACTCCTCTCCACCTGCATGCCCCTGGCCGACACGGCCGTCGCAAGGGTGGCTGGATGGTTCCGTTGATTGGACTGCTGAAGCCACTGAGCCACAGGGAAGCGGACTGCTCTAGTCGGACGATACGCTTACCAGTGGAGGGACAATTTTGACAAACTGGGGTCTGAGTGACGCGAATCTGCGCTTGCAATTGTGATTCACTTGTTTGCGCTTGATCGTCTACATAACTTCAAACGGCTACATATGTACATACATGCATCAGCACAGTAGCAATGTAGTGACACTTGGTAGACAACATAGAAACCGGAGCACGTTACAATGAAGCGTGTACTCCAAACAGTCGCTCTCGTCTGTTTGGATCAGAATCACTGTTCGTTCTCGTCCAAGGTCAGGTGGCATCGCCGTCAAATCCGCGCTCCATTCAACGCGCCGACGATTCGACACCAAAGTGAGCCGATCACAAGCAGTGGGATCCACACCCAAAATGTGTTGGGGATCCAGAAAATCAATACCACAAGCGCAGGATGCCACCCGGTTGCGAAGTGTTCTCCTGCGCGTATAACACAGTCAATATTTTAAGCTCCGGTTCAAATAACTTAATTTTATGTAATTAAGTCATAATCTATATTTTTCAGCTTTACACAGTAAAAACATGTTGGCTAATTATCAAACAGTTAGATATAAATGGCATCAAGTTAACAAGCTACATTAGTTCTGTTAATTAATTTAACACATTTGTATTAACCACTTATTCCAAATCGACATCGTTTGTTTTTCTGCAGATCCCGAAAATCACCCAGATCCCGAGACACATACCCCCACTCGATCGTGCTATATATGCAAATACAGGATCTGACTGTTAAAGGTTTCGGGATCTGCAGAAAAAACAAACGATGTCGATTTGGAATAAGTGGTTAAGTTTAACTTCAACTATTATTTCTGTAAATCAGTGCGTTGTCTCCAATCAACCTCCATCGGCGAGGAAGAGTCCAAGGTAGAGAACTGTCTTCCAGAAGACGAGGCAGCTGCTGACGAGCGCCGACACTACAGCGTGGTACACGTAGCTGCTTCCCCGTCTGGCCAGAAGAAGCGCGGCGACGTTCAGCAGGATTTCCAGGATCATTAGCGGGCCGGTGGTGTTTGTCACTGGGTCTGAGGCCGTCCCATACCGCAGGTCGACCGAACTGTAGACGTGCCCTTGAATTGAAACGAATTCTTGATGACAGAACTGTCGTACAGCATAACGTTGGCGCCGATGGGGTCGTCATCCGCGTCGTCGCCGAGACCGATTCCTCGCTTCTCGCGCATCACGCAGTCTGCAAGAGCAGATTGAGGCACGCACAAAGCGAACAGGACAATTTTGGGACACCTATGCAGGGCCTCCTGAACGAGCGGGGGCACTTTGAGGCACGCACAAAACTTAACAGGACAATTTTGGGACACCTATGCAGGGCCTCCTGAACGAGCGGGGGCACTTTGAGGCACGCACAAAACTTAGCAGGACAATTTTGGGACACCTACATATGCAGGGCCTCCTGAACAAGCGGGTGCACTTCGGGGGTTGGTGTTATATGCGCGCAACCATCGGTGGGAAGAATGGAAGGCGACTGGACGAGATCCTGATTGATGGACGTTAGAGCGTGATCTGGAGAAGAAGAAGAAGGAGAAGACGGAGAAGAATTCACCCGACAAGAAACGCGCCGCGATCCTTTTTGCGCCTGTAACTTTCGCTACACTTGACCGATTTTCACCAAATTTGGAATTTAATCTGTTTATGTAAAAGTCCTTTAGTGTACCAAATTTCAGCCGATTCCGTTTAGTACAGCCCGAGAGAGAAACAAACATCGTGACGATGGGAAAAGGTGCGCGCGGCCTTCATGGAACGTATTATGGTTTGGCGCTGCCGCGGCAACCATGATATGTGCGCAGAAACAGAAACTTTGATACAACGGTCCGCGCGTGAAGGGGCCGATTTGCAAACGGTCTTTGTGTTGGGTCAACGACTTCAAAACGACGTAGGCCGTCAATTTTGTGCATCAAGCGCTGAGCGGCCGGCTTTAGCCTATTCGAACGGAAAGGCAAGGCAGGCGGGGAGAAGAAGCAACCCAACCAATCGGTCGTCCTCAGTCTTGTCGATTGTTCCTTGGAACAAATTGTACCAAACAATTTGTACCACCAAATTGTTAACAATTAAGGAACGATAACAAATTGTTCCACTGCTCCTAGGTACAAAACAATAACAATAACAATCAGGAATGACTTCAGAACAAAACAATTTGGAATCTCGTAAATTGTACCTAATTGTTCCAAAGGCAGGTCAAAGCATACAGTAATCTACGGGAATGAGGGAGAATATTTCTTCCTTCACGTAGCAATTCCTTTGATTTAATGGTAATTATTTCTTAGCGTGCTTCTGCCATATACAGGGTTCTTTTTATAGGTGACCACATTTTGTTTTCGAATAACTTTTGCAAGGGGTAGCCAAAATAAGTGAAACTTGGCACAAATGTGGACCTATGTATAAGGTTTTGCTACGAATTGATTTCGTCGAAATTCGTTTACCCGTTAGCAAGCCGCGGCGCGTCCCGCAAGGGCACTCATTTCGCCGACCTCGGCGTCTTTGCCTCACTATAACTTGAGATAGGTGAGAGATATTGAGGCGCGGTTTGTACGGTCAGAAAGCCGAGAAAATAAGCTTTAATTTGGTGTATTAACGACAAGACGCACTAGACTACGCGGAAGAAAAAGCAAGCGACAATTAACCAGAATTGGGCGGATCGAGCTCATCACGTGGAAAAGAAGCTGGCCACTGTGGCGCGGGGCCGATTTTCGTTTCCGTCAAAGCATTGCATTGCGTTTTTCTCGGCAATGAGTAAATGAATCAGGCCGTATTGGACACCAAATTAAAGCTTATTTTCTCGGCTTTCTGACCGTACAAACCGCGTCTCAATATCGCTAACCTATCTCAAGTTATAGTGAGGCAAAGACGCCGAGGTCGGCGAAATGAGTGCCCTTGCGGGACGCGCCGCGGTTTGCTAACTGGCAAACCAATTACGACGAAATCAATTCGTAGCAAAACCTTATACATAGACCCACATTTGTGCCAAGTTTCGCTTATTTTGGTTATCCCTTGCAAAAGTTATTCGAAAACAAAATGTGGTCACCTATAAAAAAAACCCTGTATAACATCCAATCTACCCAGGAACAATTTGGGTACAATTGTTCCTAAATTGTTAACAACAAAAACAATTTGCTGAAATCCAAGAAGAACAATAGCAATAACAAAACACTTATAAAAATTACTCAAAAGAACAAAGCAATAACAAAACAATTTAGACCAGGCAAGTCGTCCGGGGGACGCAGTATACTCCACAAATTTGAACTCCTACGCACGGTGACTCCTCTGTTATTGTGGCCTCCTGGCACCCCCAGTCGCAAAATCAATGCTGAATTCGTGATCTACATCCCAAAATACCCCAGATTCGACATACAACACCCCAAGTTTCCTACGGACTCGGGGAACTGAAATTCTGCACTTGGGGTACGGTAGCATACAAATTCGTCATAGGTACATTGAAACATCATCTAAGCGCTAAACAAATGGCAAATTCGTAATCAGCGCCCCCGAAAACCCCGAAATCGAGTATAATATTGCAAAAGTTGACTTGACACCCACAATTCAAACGGACGCGGGAGGGATACTGTAGCTTCGACAATTTTTCCAAAATACTTTTCTGGGCCAGATTTAAGCGCAGAATCGTTTGAAACCACTTTTGGAACGATTCGGCGACGCATTCGAGCGCTCTAGGCGCCGAAACGCGAAAATCGCAATTTTCGACCCCGGAGTCGAAAAAGTCGCAGTGTAAGAAAGTTTTTTGTGTTTCGCCCGATTTTCTCCGTTCATGGCTCATTCGATAGAGGACATCTGGGAAGGAGCACCAAGAGTGGTCTCGCCGCTCTAGCTGCTACCTAGCTCACACAGCAGCCAGTCAAAGTTGACCCGGGGCCGAAATTCGCGAATTTTTCAAATTTGGCGCCAAAATGGGTCCCGCAGCGATCCAATTCTTTTTTTGCCAACTCGGCACTATCGAGTACTACAACATATCAAAAGATAGTATATACCATTATATGCAACTTTTTCGAGTTCTACCCTGTGTAACCCATTTTTCAGTACTTTGAAAATTTAAATTTTTGAATTTCCCGCCAACGGGGTCCCGCAGCGTGACCCCGTTTGGTGTCCACCCTGCCCACTTACTAGGCCTACCCATCGCAAAAGACCGTTTGCAAATCGGCCGCTTCACGCGCGAACGCCATCCGGTTAAAATTACTGCGTTTCGCGCACAATCGCTATATACTCCACACTTTTTTGTGGAGTATAAAAATTGGAACAACGACAAGACTGGCTCGTCCTTCCTTTGCACAAGGCACGGCAGCCAACCTGCTCCTGCCCACATCACGGCCGCTGCCGTTCTGTGCCTGCCGTTTAGATTCTACCCTTGGATGGAGAGTGCTGCGCCGCCGTTGTCTGGGTTTCTCGTTGTCTGGAGGATCTACGTATCTACATAACTTTCCATGGGGCGGAGACGCGTCGACATGGTATTCCAATGTTGACGTGAAGGGCCGAGTTCGTGCGAACAGTGCCTCGCCTATAAAGCGTAGCAGCACGGCATAGTAACGCTGGGGTGTCGGCTTGTGCTTGCAAAAAATCTTGGAAGAAGGATAACCGGTAAGGCAGGAGAGGAGTGACTTCCCCTTAGTCATGTAACTATAAAGGCTGATGTGATGGACTTAGCGACTGTTTTACAAGGTTTAAGTTGTAAATAGCGAATGCGCTTGGCGTCTCGCTCTCTATCAGTACCGCTGTGGCGTTACCGGGTCACTCGTCTGTACTTTGCTTCGCCTGCGTCGAAACTTGAAGTGCTCGCGTGGTCGCTCGTCCCACTCATGTTTGTTTGCTCTCTCTTGAATTCTTCGTGCATTTCTTAGCGCGGCGCGCCGTTGTCCTGGGCGCTAAGCCCGGTTTAGTCAAGGGTTGCAGTTTTCGCTTTCCGCCCGGTCGCCGAGCGAGGCAGTCTGTTTCCTAAGTGGCGTGAAACATGCAAGTGGACAAAGTTCTTTTCAAGATCGACGAGGGGGAGGAGAAGGTGGCGCTAATGCCACACCGCATGCACAGCATCGTGGTGGCCGAGCGACCTTCCGAGGTCTCCGCCGCCGAATCGGCCATCGAAGGAGGAGACGACTCATCCCCCAGAAGAGGTGCCATCTCGGTGGGTCGCCTGGGCACGCACCACTTCGTGTTGGTCAGCAACGTGGCGCGCGCCGTCTTCGTGGCGCTGGGCGCTTACGCCGTCTACGACTCTCGGCAGGAGTGGATGTCGCGCCTCGACCGACTCCACTCCACGGCCGTTCTGATCGTGGCCACGGCCGGTCTCTTCCTCCTCTACTCCCTGATGCAGATCCCCGTCTACCAGCTGGTCATGGGTCTGGGTAGGCTGGGAAGCACCGCTTTCGCCTGGGTCGGATCTCTTCTAGTCCAGCTACTCTTCGCCTTGGGCCTCCTAGGCCTGGCTTACTACGGCCATTACAGTTGGTCTCTTTCTATTATGTGCCATTGTTGTCGTTCCACCAAGTGAGAGTCTCACCGTCAGACACAAAGGGAGCTCGCCTAAAGCACCTCAAGTAACGTTGTGACTTCTACACCAGAGTAGGTGTCATCTTACCCCCCCCCCCCCCTTCGCGCGAAGCGCTAAATGTGCGCTTCGTAAGCTCGGCCAAATATACCGTAACTATACTAAAATGTAGTCGACATTGACGACTTTTCCAAGGTCTGCAGAGTGAAATTACCGTCGTCCCACCGTGTACAGTTGGTGTTGTTTTCAGTCGACGGGTCGGGTCCCGGCAAGGTGGCGGCCATCTTCGTCTGGGTCTCCAACTACTGGTTCTTCGAGTTCGGCACAGGAATGGCCTTCTTCATCCTCTGCTTCAACGACGTCCACGCGCTGTGTCGCGCCGCCTCCACGACCACTACCCAGCGGTGCGACGGCGGCGCCACCCTCTCCACCGCTACAAATGCTCCCACCGAGAGCGCCCAACAAGCGGCGCAAACGAGGGTGCACAAGGCGTCCAGCGCCGAGACTGATAGGGACGTCGGTCCCCTCGCCTCGGAGGAGGACACGGACATTGGGGAGACCGGCGGCTTCAGCTGGCAGACTAGCGAAGCGTCGGCGGCGGACCTGGAAACGCGGTCGCTGCCGCAGAGGCTGCCAGCGACCGTAGTAGAACAAGGAGTTGACAGCCCTCGGAGGAGGGCAAGTTTGGCAGAATGATGCTCCAAGTAGCGCGTATCGTTGTGTTTCACATTGCGGGCCTGGTGCAATGCCTCTCCTGTTCCACTGTTTCGTTGTGACTGCGTGTGTCGTGGCTGCTGGCTGGCGGGATGGTTCGAAGCGTTGAGCGTTCTATACGATGCCTGTGTGTATTAGCTATTTACCAACCTGCCTGTGCTGCCAATAGTACGAGGTACAATTCTGACACTCCTTTCTTGTGATGTGATACTTCCGACGAGCACCTGCTCTTTCCAATGTTCTCACTACTGAGCTCCGCTGAACAGGTGAAACAGTTTCTGACTGATGGCAGTTCATTGCCAATCGCTGTGCTTCCGTTTTAGCTTGGCTGGAACTAGGGACGAGGGGTGATTGATGGAAGGTTGTATATGCACAAGAAATGGCGTCTGGTGCGCTGCGTGTGTCGTACTTTCTCGAGCGACTCCACGCCGTGAACAAACCAGACTTCTGTTGGAGTCGAGCGAAGTCCAAAGAAAATTGGAGTCGGCAGTCGAGCGGACGTCAGCAACTGTCGAAGTGTCGAATCGAGCGAGAGGTGGAGTAGTGAAGTGACGGAGCAGGGAAGTAGCAGCGCAGTAGCGCTCCGCAATGGCGATGCTGCGCCCCGGGATCCTGAGAGGGCGCAGCGTCGCAGCGCTCGTCAAAGGTTCGTCTCTGGCTTGTGGCCAGCGCGGTGGCGGCAGCGGCTTCCACACGTCGGCCTGTCTTGGTGGGTTCGGCTTGATTCTCTATTAGTGAAAGATGTTGCAAACCGCTTATTTGTCAGGTCGATATACCGTCTCTGACGGCTACTGGTTGAAGGATCACAAACCGAACCCCTACCCCAAGACGGAGGAGGACCGGTACCGTGCGGCCATCAAGTGAGATGGGAGCTTGCGCCTGCATTTCACACATGAACGAATTTTTGTGACTAACAAAGGTAACGGTAGGCTTGTATCGTTCTATGGGAGAAACAGATAAGGAATGACAGTCAATCTGACAAGAACAATGGATTTCCAGCGATCGGTGGTTGACACTAACATCATGAGCCACGTCGAATTTGATCCACGCGCTCCACTACCGCTTACTGTCATCCATCGCTGTACTGTCCTACAGTACCGAGTCAGTGTTGTTTGCCCACAGGTACGGTATGCGTCCTGAGGACTACGAGCCAATGCCGAAGGGAAGCGGGGCGGGCGCTCTGCAGACGTACGGCGACTACCCAGAGTTGGGCTCATTCGGCTACGAGAACCGCGACCCCTACGAGGACTGGTCCCACCACTACAAGAGACGCAACTGGGGAGAGATGGTCTGTTCTCTTGATGCTTCTTAGTAGTAAGTAGCACATAGGTACCGCCCAGATTGGGGCGGGGGGGGGGCAAACCGAGCTTCGGGGCGAGGGGGGTCTAGCGATTCACTTTTTGCTTCCTGCCTTGACACAGAGAAAATGTATGAAGATACACCAAAAATCTAAATTGTGGCCCCAAAAGGTGTTTAAGCAACTTCTGAGGCAAAATTTGCCCAAGATTAGGATAAAACCTCAAAAATAGCGCCGCAGGCGAAAATTTTGGCTCAAAGCTATCGTTTTAGCGAAAATTTCCAGACCAGGGGGTTGTTGGCGAAATCGGCCTTTCACTTCGACCTTCTCATGGGAGGGGTTCCCCCTCCCCCCCTTACTCCCCCAGCGGCACCTATGTAGTAGCACAGACTGAGTGAACCGTACTGTATGAGCGTGGCCATATCTCCTACCCCCCCCCCCCCCCCCCCCCCCCGCCCCCTCCCGCCTTTTCCTCTCACCTGTGCTTTCCCAATCCCCAATTTGTTGTACCTATCAACACCCCCGTGACGTTATCTGATAGGTCGGAAATTGTTCGCTTTTGCGCTCAGGTGCCGGTCTATCACGAGTTGAGCCAGGGAGGTCGTCCCTCCTACACGGGCACGGAGCACTCCTAGTGGGTCGAGAGCAGGGGCGTTTGTTTGGTCAACATAACTCAGTAGTTTTCTGCACCCGCTGTTCGATTTGCAGTCTCAAGAATCTGGCGATCACGGTGTCGACCATCTCCGGCTTCTTCATGTTCGCCTACGTCCTCTACAAGAACCCGTTA
>JASAMZ010002638.1:0-10062 GCA_030248115.1 Linhomoeus sp. GSCO2_2
TTTGGAAGCTACGGTACGCAGCCAATATTATAGTTTCTCGCTTAAATAGTTGTGTTTTGGGTTCGGTACAACAATGACAGTGGAAGCATTGCTTTACTTGAATTCTTCTCTTGCCCCTTCAGTTGATAAGGGTTGTGAAGTTACATGATAGTCAATCAAGTCTCGTTTGGTGGCATTGCTAGGGTCTTACCAGAAGTTGAAATTGTTCTGAGAGATAAGCTCAGAGAAGTGTTGTTCTTGTTGGCAGGAAAATCGCCGCTTTTATGTTTGAAAGTTGTGTCGTCGTATACAGTAGGTGTTTGAGTTCGGTACAACAATGACAGTGGAAGCATTGCTTCACTTGAATTCTTCTCTTGCCCCTTTAGTTGATAAGAGTTGTGAAGTTACATGATAGTCAGTCAAGTCTCGTTTGGTGGCATTGCTAGGGCCTTATCAGAAGTTGAAATTGTGCTGAGAAGTCTCGACAACCGCTGTAAAACTATAAGGCAGAATGGTTAGCTGACATCTCGAGTAACCACAATGGAACACTCTATGCCCTTATAATGCAGGTGGTCTGACAATGGTTGTAGTGGTGGTCAATGTACAAATTCTCGCTTTGTCTGTTGCTCGCTTTCCAAGAGTGAAGGCATGAGTTTTGGCATTTCGGAGTTTGCAGGTAGCCGCCACTTGTGATAATGAGAAACTGTCATCCAGTCCACTAGTACTGTCTGTGAGACGCTCAATCACAGGCAGCGGCCACACACAAGTGAGTCACCCACTATCTCTGCCAGCGACTACCGGTGGTAGTTATGCAGCCAAGACTGCGAAGCCTTCTGGCAGTTGCAGCTTTGTCTGATATTTATAGCGGCGATGCTGGATGGTTGAATCGTTGAATTCCCGCTCCATCTTCCAGTTGTTGAAACTACACTGTCACTAGACATTGTTTGCCAGTCGTTGTCGTGGTGATGAAAGCAATGAAGCCAGTTGTTCCCACGGTGTTGAGAACAGAGCTGTATAAGTTTCGCAGACGATGTGAAATGGTCCAGCCAGCGAAAACGTCTTGTGGACTAGACCAGTGGCGGATCCAGGATTTTGGAATGGGGGGGGGGCGGAATTTTTGAGGCCACAGGGGGGGACCAAAATGCTATAAATGCACATAAAAAATGTGCCCCGCAGGCAAAAATTTTTGCCGATTTTTGCCTATGTTGGTACAAAAAATGCTTTAAAATAGCGCCGCAGGCAAAAACTTTGCCCGATTTTGGTCTACATATTTTGGTACAAATGTGATATAAAATAGCGCCGCAGGCAAAAATTTTGGCCGATTTTGGCCTATTTTGTACAAAAGTACTATAAAATAGCGCCGCAGGCGAAAATTTTTTGCTCTGGAGGTGCTGCCGCGCAATTTTTTTTTCTCGGGAGGGGGAATTGGGGGGGGGGGCGGTTTGGCCGAATGGGGGGGGGGGGCGGACGCACAACCCCCCCCCCCCCCCCTGGATCCGCTACTGGACTAGACATACAAATTCTCCGCTGCACTTTGAGTGGCCGAAGCATGCAAGGTGCATACGTATCCGCTTCTGTCACCCAGAGTGTCTGATAGAATCATGAAGCGACTACCCTTTTCGCTGAGAAGCCAAGAGTGTCAAGTGTTCTGCCGTAAGGTAGCTGTAGTTTGGTAGCGATTGTTCCGCTGTCAGGTACCCGCCAGTTGAATTCTCGTTCCACCCTCCAGTCACCACAACCAAATTTCTGGAAACCGCCTTGAGGCCAACCATCAATCCAAGTCCTAAATCGTTACGACAATCTTATCCCGAGCACTGTTGTAATTCTCACAGAAGCCATTGAACTATGTACATGGCACCATTTTCAGCTGGCTAAGAGGGATGAGGAGACGTCGGCCTTTCCCCCACCAGGAGAGTAACAGGCGAGTTTGACAACAATCGACCTCGACCTCGTCTGCTTTGACGGTGTCTGTGAGGTCTTCTCGCAGCGCCAGCTGTGACAATTATTGTGCTGATCTGTTGAATTCCCATTCCACCATCAAGTTGTCTTGTCCACAACTCTGATGCCATTGCCATCCAAGCAGACATGCAGCGGGTGTAAAACTGTTCAGCATCTATTTGGGATTGTCTTCCACTCACTCAGGCATAATAGTGATAGAATTGGCGTGGTGACTTGGTGGTAGATACTGTAGATTAGCACTATAGGGACGATCTAGCCTCAGCGGCCAATGTCTGGAGTGGAATCGCATAAAGAATTGTCACAATTCTGTCCCGTATTGCAGAAGAGACCTCCAAGTATATGCAGCCGCGTACAGAGACCATCCACGATGTAAGACGCGTTTGGTCAGTCGGTTACACCCAGTCGTCGTTGAAACAGAGAGTGAGGCACACAGCCGTTGGCCATAAGTATCACCAATGCAGGGGGAGGGGGGGGGGGGGGGGGGCTGGTGCATACTGTCTGGCAGGGAAGCTGCTGATCGGCCATCAGGCCAGGCTTTGGCTGTTAGACCGTTGAATTCTCCTTTCACCGCTGTTCGCAAAACCTTTGGAACAACAACAACAACACTGTTCATCATTTGCTCCGTTCCTTGGCCGAACGAATCGCGCAAATGTGAGGCCCAGAGTCCAGTTGTATTCTCCTTCCACCGTCCTGTAATGATGTCGGTAAGCTTGTCCACGGCGTTCACACTGTTCATCATCAGAACTGAGGCGTGTTTGAACCCTCGCAACATGTGAGATGCCCACTATGCCAATCCAAGGTGAACGAATAGTGGGCCACTGTTTGATAACACTCAGAGATGGATTGTTCTTGTTGGCAACAGAATTTCCAGTTTTACAGGAAGACGATCAAATCTTCTGTTTGACAGTGGTTTTAGTGCTGGTCGAAGGCAGAGTGTCGTTGAGCAAAGACGCATGCAACATAATACCTCGACATTCCACAAAAATTCAAAGTTGAACAAGCACTATTGCCAATATTTCATTTGTCAAAATACACAGAGTTGGGTTTCTTGCCACCTTGTCTGGAAGTAGTCAGTCGTTTACAGTCTAGCAACACAAGGGCTGCACTTTCGTTTCTTAGTCGCGAGTTGTTGTGTAACTTTCGCTTTGCGCAGACGCAAGGACCGTTCCGCACACACGCGCAGACGCAAAGACCGTTGAATTCTCCTTCCACCGCTGTCTCCAAAATCTTTGGAACAACAACACAGCACTGTTCATCATTTACTGTGTTCCTTGGCCGAACGAAGCACGCAATTGTGAGGGTTGTAGGCCAGTGTACGAAAGCAGCAGGGAATCGCCTAATAATAATATGTTCCTCTGTCTCACGGCGCCGTCCTGTTGAATTGCCTATGCCAGTCCAAGGTAAACGAATAGTGTGCCATAGTTGTTTGATAACAACACTCAGAGACGGATTGTTCTTGTCGGCAACTGAATCGCCACTTGCTGACTCATTCGATTACAGGGAGACAGACGACCAAAGCTTCTGTTTGACAGTGGTTGTGGTGTTGGTCAAAGTCAGAATACAACTGAGCGAAGCTTCATGTAACACGATAGAACCTCGACATAAAAGAATTTCAAAGTCGAACAAGCACCACGGCCGCAATTCTATTTCTGTCATAATACAGAGCTGAATTCTTTCGACATTGCCTGGAAGTAGGCAGTCGTTTATAGTCCACAACGTATGTAAGAGCTGAACTTTCGCTTCTTAGTCTTAGTTGTTGTGTAACTTTCGCTTTACGCAGACGCAAGGACCGTTCCGCGTGAGCGCCTCTCGCTCTCAACACTTCGAGTGAACGCGGCGCGTGTCAGGTTAACACTTTCACGATCTTGTTGAGTTTATTTCGACACGGCGCACAAACACACGACAACTGCAATTGCAGGACAAAATATCTATGCGGAAGATGAGTTCCTAGTTAGAGAGTGGCATGTGCCAAACGGGAGTCTTGCACGGGCACTGTTAAACAACACGATTGCAGGATACGCGTTTCACAGCACATGAGAGGATGACACGCGCGTCAGCGTTCAGCTCTGACTGTCAGACGGCTCTGCGTTTCTCATTGTTCGACAGTGGTCGTCCACAACTGGGCACCATTCGTTGTCAGAGGCCTTTTATGCCACTGTGAGACATCGAAATCTTCCACTGCTGTGACCCAGTGCTTGACTCTTTCCTGGTGCTTTCAAAGTCATTTGAGGCCACAAAATGTACTAGTCGGCTGATGGCTGATGAAGTTTCGAATTGATGACTCGGATGAACTCCACACGTATTCTGATTGCATTCTCCAACTGGTTGAACAACTCGAGCGCCAGTGTTTCCACCCCAGAGGCCGCATAACTGTCTGACATCACTTTGAAGTCGTCCGCAGCGTTTTATTCAGTAGAAATAAATGTCAGCTATGTCGCGCCCTCCGGTTGAATTCTCCTTCCACCGTCCAGTGGTGGTGTTGGTCCAGTTCTCTGCTGCTTCCAAGCATCATCCAAATTCAGTGGCTGAACCCCTGCAACGCGTGTGATGTCCAGTAACTGTTTGACAGCGGTTGTCGTTGTCGTTGCTGCTCGATACTGTTGTCTTTACCAAATTTTCGTGCTTCAAATGCAACGACGATCGAGGCACCTTCCTATAGTTGAATTATCATTCCACCACATGCTTGAAATTGGACAGCCGCGCCGAATTTCCATTCCAGGACGCACATAGTGTGAGCAAAAGTGTCCGATGTCATCACTGTGTCGGCGCTCAGGCCTCAGTCTGATATCACGGTAATCGGCGGGCCACAAATGGTGGTAAGGTATGACCTGTGCTCAATAAACTCCCCACAGCATGCGACTGATCAGGACTTTGGCAGGGTTGTAGCGCTGCGACTACAGAGTGCATTATTGTCTGATAGGTCGATGTCTAGTAGGAGGCCATAGAATAAGTAGCTTGAGCCAGAATAGCCAAATGTATCTTTTCCCCAACTGGAACACGAAATGTCCAAACAGCACCGCCTTTACGCTATTTGGCCAATCTACGATTACGATAGTAGTCGCTGCCCGAGTAAGCAAAACTGTCAGCAGAGTATACGGATCTGCGAACAGACTTCCCCATTGGCAGTCACAATTGTGGCAAATTTGTTGGAGTTTAGTTTGACAGACAGGGGCTTCTTGCTGAATTATCCATTTGCAGTTCAATTATTAAGTGGTTGGGAGAGGCAGAGGTTTGTAGACTGTAGAGCTTTCCAGGCCGAAATCTGTCGGGGGTTCTTATTCCAAAAGACAGTCAACCATCGGCCTTTCCAGCAGAGGTTTCAGTTCGTCAGTGGTGGTGGTGGAGGCAACATGAAGTCAGCGTTGACTACCCGATTCATTTGGGCATCAATGATGTCTTTTTCAGGATGTCCAAATCAAGGGATGTCCATTGCCTCATAGGGGACATGGACTTTTTCCATGCTTGCCCTTGCTGGGGGTTTTGCCCTCCTGTCGCAGAGGGGGCACAGCGAGCATGGGAAATACTTCTGTGATCTTATGGTATTTACCTGGCAACACGATACTGGACTAGATTGTCGAGTGACTCTGTGCTAAAAGGAACCATATACTTTTCGTTAATTCTCTAATCAGGAGTTGTCGGTCCATGCTAGTGTTATTTCCCTTATCATTGCCAATATTACTGGACATAGACTGTCGCATGGGCTGACATTCCTTTGTATGTTAGAGCAGAGGTATTTCAAGTTGTCTATTTGAGCAAGCACACATGTACACATGCTCACAGGTACACATACCTATGTAACAATTTTCAGGACATATACTTTCGCAAGGGCTGGTATTCCTATGTATGTAAGAGAAGAGTCACTACTACTCAGGCGGCAAGCATGAGAAATACTTCTGTGATCTTATGGTATTCACCTGGCATCACGATATCACACTAGATTGGCGGGTGACTCTGATCATGGGTTGTCGGTCCATGCTAGTACAATTTCCCTTATCATTCCCAATATTACTGGACATAGACTGTCGCATGGGCTGACATTCTTTTGTATGTACGTGCAGAGGTACTTCAATTTGTCTAGTTATGCGAGCTCACAAGTACACATGCACAAGCTCATTGTATGCATGCATGCGACTTCACAGGGCTTCACAGCATTGAGTCATTCAAGTCTTGCCTATGCATGGGCGCACATCAACGCTCGACCCCCTTGGGGCATATGCTGCTTCAGTGAAAGGGAGAGCGAGGCAGTGGCGCGCAGAGACATTCACAGGTGGTCCAATTTGGCAGATACACATCAATGCTCTGCCCACCTGGGGCTTGCACCACTTCGCGTCGAGAGAGGGAGATGCTAGCGCGCACAGAGACATTCACAGGCGATCCATCAGGTGATTTGGCAGATACACATCAAGGCTCAGCCAGCATGGGGCATGTGCCCTGTCGCGGCGCGGTGAAAGAGAGATACAGGTTTTCGAGATACGGGCGCATGCAGAGGCATTCATAGGCAGTCCAAATTTGGCGGCACCGCAATGGCGATCCCAGATGCTATGCCAGGCCTCTGTGCTAGGCTAAGATGCAAACTTTGATGTCTCTCTCCCAATCCGACTTTGAACTAGAGTAATTTGTGTCACTCTGATTTCTAAGGAGATTTTGTTGCAGATTTCAGTTGTCTGGTGGGACTTAGTTGGGGCTATTGGCATAGGTGTGGGTCAGGGGCTTCCAAGGGGCATGCAATTCCCTTGCGTTGGCCTCTGTGCTAGGCTAAGATGCAAACTTTGTTATCTCTCTCCCAATCCGACTTTGAACTGGAGTAATTTGTGTCACTCTGGTTTCTAAGGAGATTCTGTTGCAGAGTTCAGTTGTCTGGTGGGATTCAGTGGGGGGTATTGGCATAGGTGTGGGTCAGGGGCTTCCAAGGGACTCGCAATTCCCTTGCGTAGGCCTCTGTGCTAGGTTAAGATGCAAACTTTGATGTCTCTCTCCCAATCCGACTTTGAACTGGAGTAATTTGTGTCACTCCAGTTTCTAAGGAGATTCTGTTGCAGAGTTCAGTTGTCTGGTGGGACTCAGTGGGGGGTATTGGCATAGGTGTGGGTCAGGGGCTTCCAAGGGACTCCCATTCCCTTGCGTAGGCCTCTGTGCTAGGCTAAGATGCAAACTTTGATGTCTCTCTCCCAATCCGACTTTGAACTAGAGTAATTTGTGTCACTCTGGTTTCTAAGGAGATTCTGTTGCAGAGTTCAGTTGTCTGGTGGGACTCACTGGTGGTATTGGCATAGGTGTGGGTCAGGGGCTTCCAAGGGACTCGCCATTCTCTTGCGTAGGCCTCTGTGCTAGGCTAAGATGCAATCTTTGATGTCTCTCTCCCAATCCGACTTTGAACTGGAGTAATTTGTGTCACTCTGGTTTCTAAGGAGATTCTGTTGCAGAGTTCAGTTGTCTGGTGGGGCTCAGTGGGGGCTATTGGCATAGGTGTGGGTCAGAGGCTTCCAAGGGGCTCGCCATTCCCTTGCGTTGGCCTCTGTTCTACGCTAAGATGCAAACTTTGATGTCTTTCTCCCAATCCGACTTTGAACTGGAGTAATTTGTGTCACTCCGGTTTCTAAGGAGATTCTGTTGCAGAGTTCAGTTGTCTGGTGGGATTCAGTGGGGGGTATTGGCATAGGTGTGGGCCAGGGGCTTCCAAGGGACTCGCCATTCCCTTGTGTAGGCCTCTGTGCTAGGCTAAGATGCAAACTGTGTGAACTGGAGTAATTTGTGTCACTCCAGTTTCTAAGGAGATTCTGTTGCAGAGTTCAGTTGTCTGGTGGGACTCAGTGGGGGGTATTGGCATAGGTGTGGGTCAGGGGCTTCCAAGGGACTCCCATTCCCTTGCATATGCCTCTGTGCTAGGCTAAGGTACAAACTTTGATGTCTTTCTCCCAATACTACTTTGAACTGGAGTAATTTGTGTCACTCCGGTTTCTACGGAGATTCTGTTGCAGAGTTCAGTTGTCTGGTGGGATTCAGTGGGGGGTACTTGCATAGGTGTGGGTCAGGGGCTTCCAAGGGACTCGCCATTCCCTTGCGTAGGCCTCTGTGCTAGGCTAAGATGCAAACTGTGTGAACTGGAGTAATTTGTGTCACTCCAGTTTCTAAGAAGATTCTGTTGCAGTGCAGAGTTCAGTTGTCTGGTGGGACTCAGTGGGGGGTATTGGCATAGGTGTCGGTCAGGGGCTTCCAAGGGACTCCCATTCCCTTGCATAGGCCTCTGTGCTAGGCTAAGATGCAAACTTTAATGTCTCTCTCCCAATGCAACTTTGAACTGGAGTAATTTGTGTCACTCTGGTTTCTAAGGAGATTCTGTTGCAGAGTTCAGTTGTCTGGTGGGACTCACTGGGGGTATTGGCATAGGTGTGGGTCAGGGGCTTCCAAGGGACTCGCCATTCCCTTGCGTAGGCCTCTGTGCTAGGCTAAAATGCAAACTGTGTGAACTGGAGTAATTTGTGTCACTCCAGTTTCTAAGGAGATTCTGTTGCAGAGTTCAGTTGTCTGGTTGGACTCAGTGGGGGGTATTGGCATAGGTGTGGGTCAGGGGCTTCCAAGGGACTCCCATTCCCTTGCGTAGGGCTCTGTGCTAGGCTAAGATGCAAACTTTGTTATCTCTCTCCCAATCCGACTTTGAACTGGAGTAATTTGTGTCACTCTGGTTTCTAAGGAGATTCTGTTGCAGAGTTCAGTTGTCTGGTTGGACTCAGTGGGGGGTATTGGCATAGGTGTGGGTCAGGGGCTTCCAAGGGACTCGCAATTCCCTTGCGTAGGCCTCTGTGCTAGGTTAAGATGCAAACTGTGTGAACTGGAGTAATTTGTGTCACTCCAGTTTCTAAGGAGATTCTGTTGCAGAGTTCAGTTGTCTGGTTGGACTGCGTGGGAGGTATTGGCATAGGTGTAGGTCAGGGGCTTCCAAGGGACTCCCATTCCCTTGCGTAGGCCTCTGTGCTAGGCTAAGATGCAAACTTTGATGGCTTTCTCCCAATCCGACTTTGAACTGGAGTAATTTGTGTCACTCCAGTTTCTAAGGAGATTCGGTTGCAGAGTTCAGTTGTCTGGTGGGACTCAGTGGGGGGTATTGGCATAGGTGTGGGCCAGGGGCTTCCAAGGGACTCGCCATGCCCTTGCGTAGGCCTCTGTGCTAGGCTAAGATGCAAACTTTGATGGCTTTCTACCAATCCGACTTTGAATTGGAGTCATTTGTGTCACTTCTGTTTCTAAGGAACTTTGATGGCTTTCTATCAATCTGACTTTGAACTGGAGTAATTTGTGTCACTTCGGTTTCTAAGGAGCATGGCTGGCAATAGTAGGATGAGCATGGCTGGCAATAGTAGGATAAGCATGGCAAGCAATCCTTGCTGCAAGCAAAGCGAAGCAAAGCAATCCTGCATCTTGATTGGCTTGCTCCGAATGGAGTGCTTGGAAGCAAATCTGCCCATTAGTCTATGACCGATTGTACCAACGCAAATCGGTTGGTCGAAAAGACGCAATGAAAAGTCCAACGCAAAAATGTTGATTGAAATATTCAACAATCAGCCCGAGAGCAGAAGTGCATTTACAAACTACATTGGTGCAAATGGCCCCTAGCCATCATTTCATCAATGGTCAGCTTGCCTGAAAGCAAGGAATATCATAAGATGTAAAAAAACATGCAAAAGCCTCTTCTGACCACCTGGAGCTCTGAGCCGCTGCATCTATAGTTGTACCGTAATGTCCCGCCATGATACGCAAACTAATCAGTGTAGGAGTATCATGACTGGAAAACAGCGCCAAGCACAACGAAACGTGGCACTGCGCGTTGATGCGGCTAATGCATGACAACGCAAGGCGATGTCACACCGTGGGATGACATCGCATGGCAATGTACTGTGTCCCTTTTGATCGCAAGGCTGAAATTGATGATTTCAAAAGTGACATCCAGGATGTCAAGAATATCAGCGACCATCAACGGCTGCAAAACCCATGCCCCCTTACATCGTCCTAAGAGAAAGTCTCTGAGTCCAATATTGGACGATGCCAAGACGAATCGGCTACGGACAACCACAATATTCGCAGCCATCGTTTGAGGGTTTGTCGCCCAGCCCAATGTCTGACAGAGTC
>JASAMZ010002640.1:0-12758 GCA_030248115.1 Linhomoeus sp. GSCO2_2
CTTGCCTATGTTCAAATTTTCTTGCCCGTTGTGTGTGCAAAGTAAAATTGCAACATTTCTTGTTGAATAGACTGCAACTTTGCGCTAATGAATTTTCAGACTTATGGAAAATTGCCGGTATGTAAGTGAGACTCTGCACCACAAAACGATAAACTCAATGTTTCAGTGATGAAATACTGTCGTCGTCATCTCTGTATATACAGCACTTCTAGAAGTTCTGTATTCGGGTGGTATCGACAGTATCGACACTACTGCATCTCCTTTAGTTTATGGTAGTAGAACGCAATGGTGGCATTGACATAGGTATTTTGCTTCACTTAGCGAATTACAAATAGCTCATAAATTTTCGCCGGTGAATGTGAAGTGTTGAACGACGTCGGTGTAATGGTTGGATCGGGACTCTCGACTCCCCAGCTTGTTTCTTTCGTCCGCAACTCAGCAGCAACAACAACCCAAGCTAACGGCTACATTGTAAACACCAGCGTCCCATGGACGAAATCACGGCAGCTTAAGTAGCGGAGAGCAAACCCAAACATAGCTAGAAACAACGGCTGTGGCGTGCGATACCAAAACAATCTACAAGCGTGAGAAGGCGACAGAGCAGTCTACGCACGAGAGAGGCGGATGAAACCACATGAGAACCGAAACCTAGAAAAGCAATCTCAAGGTGACATGGCGTGTGAAAGCGGAGGAAACGCAGAAACCAAAGAATAAGCATGAGAACGAATGCTAACTAACGGAACAGTCACGCGGCACCGTGTACCCAAACTTCACCCATCACATCTCCCCCTCCTTTCGGGAGATCACCCCTACCAGCCCTACAGGAAAATCACCACCTTCAAAAAGCCCAAACTAAGCGAAGTCTACTTTCACCAATCAATTCTCCTTCCGCAGCTCTTCTTCACATCCTTCTCTCGCTCCGCGGCCGCCTTCTTCAGCTTACTCTGTCTCTGACGTCTCAGCACCTCTTTCAGACTTCTCACCTCAGATCGGAGCTTCTCCACTCTAGTCCCACAACCACAGCAGATGGCGGACAGCTCGACGGAAGGCTTGACTGGACAGCGTGATTGACGCAATGGCTGGGCGCAATGGCTGGGCGCAACGACTATGTAGCTTGACGCAGTGGCAGGGCGCAATGGCTGGGCGCTGGCTGGCTGGACGCAACGGCTGGCTTGACGTAATGGCAGGGCGCAGTGGCTTGACGCAATGGTGGGCGCAACAGCTGGACGCAACCGCTAGACACAGTGGCTTGCCTGGACGGGACGCCTGGGCGGCGTGACAGGACGGACGCCTGGGGCGGCGTGACGCAACGGCTCAACAGTGGATGGACGCCTGGGGCGGCGTGACGCAACGGCTCAACTAGACTGGACACCTGTGGCGGCGTCCCACCGGCTTACTGGAGTCGACGCTTGGTGAGGCGTGACGCAAAGGCTCCACTGGACTGGACGCCTGGGGCGGCGTCCCAACGGCTTGACGGGACGGACGCGACGCAGCAGCTTGACTTGACAAAGCGGCAGGACTAGCGGCAGCACCGGACGGCAAGACTGGACGGCAGCAAGCACTGGACGCTTGGCAGGACTCCACTGGCGGACCCACAGCTCTTCAGATCTTCATTGGTACCCCCCTCCTTTTTGACAGGAGCACGATACCCGCAGGGTCGTCTCGAGGCTCTGACACCATTTGTAATGGTCGGATCGGCACCTCGACTCCCCAGCTTGTTTCTTTCGTCCGCAACTCAGCAGCAACAACAACCCAAGCTAACGGCTACATTGTAAACACCAGCGTCCCATGGACGAAATCACGGCAGCTTAAGTAGCGGAGAGCAAACCCAAACATAGCTAGAAACAACGGCTGTGGCGTGCGATACCAAAACAATCTACAAGCGTGAGAAGGCGACAGAGCAGTCTACGCACGAGAGAGGCGGATGAAACCACATGAGAACCGAAACCTAGAAAAGCAATCTCAAGGTGACATGGCGTGTGAAAGCGGAGGAAACGCAGAAACCAAAGAATAAGCATGAGAACGGATGCTAACTAACGGAACAGTCACGCGGCACCGTGTACCCAAACTTCACCCATCACATCGGGAAAACATTGGTGTCGACACAACACGATAATTTGGGTATCAGATTGGCAGAAATCGAGATTTCTACGAGAGTTTACTTACCCGGTTTACCCGGTTTTATGTCCGAATACTTACCCGGTTTTCGGAAAACAGGGTATACTTACTTGTACTTACCCGGTTTTCAAATTTCAGATTTTACTTACTTTTACTTACCCGGTTTTGAAATTCTCGAAGTTGCCATCACTACTGCAGGGGCATGCTCGGATGTCCGGACTTCCTCAGCCACACCTCTCCTAGCGACCAATCACAATAGAGGGCCGCAGTGGGTGGTCGCAGCTTTGTGACAGAAGACGGAATGCGATGCTACATAGATCGCAACAATTTCGTCAAATCACCAATTAATTTCTGTCGATCTTCGCCAAATTACGTGGGAGAATGAAAGACCTGAACAGAATGCAGCAAGTGGGACGAAGGCAGCAACTCATGCACGAACTGGAACACATTCCACATCAAAATTACTGAATGAGTAAACACCAAATTACTGAATGAGTCCACACCAAATTACTGAATGAGTAAATTACTGAATGAGTCCACATCAAATTACTGAATGAGTAAATTACTGAATGAGTCCACATCAAATTACTGAATGAGTAAATTACTGAATGAGTCCACACCAAATTACTGAATGAGTAAATTACTGAATGAGTCCACATCAAATTACTGAATGAGTCCACACCAAATTACTGAATGAGTCCACGCCAAATTGCTAAATGAGTAAATTACTGAATGAGTCCACATCAAATTACTGAATGAGTGCACACCAAATTACTGAATGAGTAAATTACTGAATGAGTCCACACCATATTACTGAATGAGTCCACACCAAATTGCTGAATGAGTTAATTACTGAATGAGTCCACACCAAATTACTGAATGAGTCCACGCCAAATTGCTGAATGAGTAAATTACTGAATGAGTCCACACCAAATTACTGGATGAGTCCACACCAAATTACTGAATGAGTAAATTACTGAATGAGTCCACATCAAATTACTGAATGAGTCCACACCAAATTACTGAATGAGTCCACACCAAATTGCTGAATGAGTAAATTACTGAATGAGTCCACACCAAATTACTGAATGAGTCCACACCAAATTGCTGAATGAGTGAATTACTGAATGAGTCCACACCAAATTACTGAATGAGTCCACACCAAATTGCTGAATGAGTAAATTACTGAATGAGTCCACACCAAATTACTGAATGAGTCCACACCAAATTACTGAACGAGTCCACACCAAATTGCTGAATGAGTAAATTACTGAATAAGTCCACACCAAATTACTGAATGAGTTCACACCAAATTACTGAACGAGTCCACACCAAATTGCTGAATGAGTAAATTACTGAATGAGTCCACACCAAATTACTGAATGAGTCCACACCAAATTACTGAACGAGTCCACACCAAATTGCTGAATGAGTAAATTACTGAATGAGTCCACACCAAATTACTGAATGAGTCCACACCAAATTACTGAACGAGTCCACACCAAATTGCTGAATGAGTAAATTACTGAATGAGTCCACACCAAATTACTGAATGAGTCCACACCACCTTTTCCGGCCGGACTTCAGCGGAAATTACTGAATGAGTCCACACCAAATTGCTGAATGAGTAAATTACTGAATAAGTCAACACCAAATTACTGAATGAGTCCACATCAAATTACTGAATGAGTCCACACCAAATTGCTGAATGAGTAAATTACTGAATGAGTCCACACCAAATTACTGAATGAGTCCACACCGAATTACTGAATGAGTCCACACCAAATTGCTGAATGAGTAAATTACTGAATAAGTCCACAAAAAATTGCTGAATGAGTCCACACCAAATTACTGAATGAGTCCACACCGAATTACTGAATGAGTCCACACCACCTTTTCCGGCCGGACTTTAGCGGAAATTACTTTAAATTGCGCTAGGTGGTCCGGTGAATCGCCACCGCGCTTCCAAGCTGACCGCATCGCATTGCATAATATGCAATGACTAATGAGACGTTCTCCCGAAACAACCTGCTTTAAAAAGTTGAGTTGTTTTATTAATAGAGAGTGGTTTGTGAGTGTTCTAAAGTGGAAGAGTGAAAGAGTGGATACTTCTGTAAAGTATTTCAGAGCCTTTCCGATATGACGCGCGCCCGCCCGGAGTGCACTATTCATGCGCTACATACTTCTGACACGCTCCTTTCTGAGGGGTTCTTGCAGGGCACCATTGGGATCGCCCGGGATTAATTTTTAAGCAAGACACGCATTTCTGAGTGATTGTCAAATCCGTTTAGTACCGCTTGAGAAATATAAATATCGTGAACCACAAATGTCTATGCAGCCAACAACAGGTGGACAAGAGAGAGAGAGAGAGAGAGTGAATGGGTGGCTGTCGCTGCGTCCCCCTTCCTCCTCCTCAGAGGCGGCCTCGCTCGCAGGCGAAGGGTCTGGTGTATGTGCAGGAGACGTCGTGCCATTTGTTGTTGGCGTCGCGCAAGTCGACGCAGTCTTCACTGCCACCATCGGGTTGATTGGTGCCCCACTGCGTGTATGTGACGTGGCTGTTGTCTGTCCAGCGGTAGTCTCCGTTGCGGGCGATGTCGTTGAGACCGATCCACACGGGGGCTCCATATCCACCCCGCACTGAAACAGAGGCAGGGAAGTGTGTGGTTGTTTGGCTGCCGCCTTTGCACGACGGGCGGACACCAAGGAGATGTGTCCCCACAATAATATCCGCTTCACCAATGCATATGCGGTCAGAGAACACGAAACATCTGTTGACTGATTGGGCAAGAGATCGAGAAAGCATCGTCCTTTGCCTGTCCAACAGTGTTATGTACCGGAGTTTTCCGAGTATAAGCTCCCTCCTGCCATGACTTCGTGGGGCTGAAGTTGGCGTAGAGAGGGGGGCGCTTAGCGGAAAACTCCGGTACAACGCACACTTCTCTCTGGCTTCTGTCTGTACTGTACTCCGCTCAGTCCGTCTGTTTGCATTCAGAATTCTTTAGGATCCAGTTATGAAGCTTGAGCTCGTTTATATTCTACATTTTGTGTGCCATTCACATTTCCTTGTCCTTTGACTTCACAGATGGTTGGCTGTCCTCAACTCACGAGTGTCAAGAAGGTCGTTGAGTTCCCTTGTCTTGGGGTTGAAGAGGTCGCCTCCGAAGGATCGGAAACAGTGGTCTCTCGCTTCTTGCCATGTTCTATGAAGAGATTTGGAAGCAAGCGAAGAACAAAGTAACAACAATAACCCATTTCCATCCAGGTACTAACTTCTGAATTCTGAAGAAGTTGACGCAGATATCGACGTGTAGTGTCCATCCGTATGGGCAGGCGACAAAGGTGTGCAGCTGAGTCAAGGCGTCCTCGATGCCGTCCATCTGATTCACACAGAGAACAGAGACAGGCTTCAAGTTTAACTAAGTCTTTCTCCACCTTTGAAATGCAAAGAACACTTTGTGGTGGTGTTTGAGCTCTCTTGAACTTGTTTGCTTAGTCAAAATCTAGAATTCGAGAAGCGAAAGCGACTTTGGGGCATTCTACTATCTGGTACATACATACAGCCTTGAATCCAGTACAGCAGCAAGGGGACCTTATGGTTGGTCTCGTCCACTCGCGTATTGACTTCTCGTATCTCCTTCCTGATATTGTTCAACAGATCGAGCAGCGGCGGCAGTCTTTCGGTCGTCGTCGCCGTCGTCGCCGTTGCCATAGTGGTCGTTGTGGTGGTGGTCGTCGTCTGGCCGAAGACCAACCGAGCAATGGAGGCGTCGATCGTCACTGCATGTTGCTCAAAGGTGCATGTAATGTGGTACTGTGTTAGACATCCGAACTACCAGCCAGTAGTCTGACTACGACAGTGAATGGGGGTTTAAGCAACGAAGCAATGCCACGGACCCAGAAGTATCACGTGAGCAGTTGGTATGGCGGCCATTTGCAGTGCAGCTTCCTTGACTTCACCCTGTTATAGTTCAACTTCGGACAGAGGAAAAGATTGATACGGATACGGTAGACGGCACTTCGGATACGGTAGACTGTACTTGTAGAAGAGTGAGTGACTGCACTGGCATCTCACCACCCTCTTCGCTTTATGCAGCGGCGGAGTGGTGTGACTTCTCCCGCTTATCCTGTTGAATCCGCCGATAAGCGGCTGACACAACAAGGCAGTGCTAGCTAATGGATTCGGGGGGTTCTGCGTGCGTATTTGGGTGGAACAGAGGACTTTAAACTCTTCCAAAAGCAATGCAGCATTGGAGAACTTTCCGACACAACTTCAGACGATTGCTGTACGCGTTTCGGCGATTTCTTCACTCTGGAGGTGATAAGCTGTATGTCCCTTCATAGGCGCTGCCTACGGGCGATTTCATAGACATGTAGTAGCTTGTACCCTACATTGTATCTGTTGTGCCTGATTGTGTTTCAGTAGACTTGCACAGGAATTCCGTCTTCTAATTGGCACGTATCGCATTGTAAGTCCACGTACACATTCACGTTACCCGAAAGTGAAACGCGTGGGGCTGTTTGTCCCGCCGGAAGCGTCAAATGGACGGATGTGTGAAGAGTCGGCCAATCCTCTTCAAAGGTCGAAGTTCGGTCGTCTCTCTGGCGCCTTCCAAAGCCGCCCATAATCCCCAACGAAGGATTATGCACCCTCCTACACGAGGGAACTAGGTAGCTAGAGTAGAGGAGGGGACTAGAGTGCGTGTGCGTGCACTCTAACTGCTTTCTTTCTCAAGCAATTCAAGGATCGGGTGGAAGACGAAGACGAACGCCGATCCCCTAACACAGTGACCTGAAGTGAAGACAGCGTCTCGGGCGGTTGTGTACCTAACAGTAATGCTTCTAATCACCCCATGTGCTCCCCGGGTGAGGGGTCGCGCAATGACGCCCACTGCACGTTCTATGGTCAACACTCACGGAGGCTAGTGCCACTTCAAAAGGCGCCACTACTACTCCACAGAGTCCATCCATGACGAACTTCGGCTGATGGGCATGAGAACAAAGGCGATCAACAATTGGTATTAGGGGAGGACCGTGACCTTACTTCTGTTAACACTTCCGGTGTCGTTGCGGGAATCGAAAACTGGTGAAATTTTCATAACATGGTGGTGCAAAGTAAGATGTTGTATTCGTAGGTAGGTGGAAGATTCAATTGTTGTTATTGTTTGATACAAACATTTCTGCCGTGCGAACGACCCAATCTTTTGGAAATTCGAACAGTAAAGAAAACAAATTCGTAGCTTCTAATTGTACGTAAGGATCGGGATGGGTAAACTGATTCCACATGGCAGTCTTGTCGCCTAGCAGAAGGGTGGAGTGACGGCTGAGAGGGAGGTGGGTGAGGGGGGTGGGGGGAGGTGAATTGTTTTGCAATCATTCAAATTCAAAGCGGCAAACTGCTTTTTGCGCCAAAGGTGAAAATTTTGACGATTGAGGCGTTTTCTGTTTCAAAAATACTCTAAAATAACGCCGCAGGGAAAAATCTTGCTCTGAACTTGCTACCGCGCAAAAGAATTTCTGTGGAACGGGTGTGGGGGCGGTTTTGCCGAAAGGGAAGGGGGAGGGGTGAACGCACATCCCCCCCCCCCCTCAATCCGCTCCTACCTTGTAGAGCACTATTTCATTGCCCTTTGTGTGTTGCAGGAACGGAAGGCGGCCAGACGAGATGCTGATCGACGTTAGAGCGTGATCTGGAGGAGAAGGAGAAGAATTCACCCCCCGCCCGTGGGACAAGAAACGCGCCTGTAACTTTTGCTACACTGAACAGATTTTCACCAAATTTGGAATTTAATCTCTTTATGATAAAGCCCTTTAGTATACCAAATTTCATCAAATTCCGTGTAGTACCGCCTGAGAAACAAATATCGTGATGATGGGATGGGAAAAGGTGCGCGCGGCCAAGATGGAACATATTATGGTTTGGCGCTGCCGCGCCAACCAAGATACACAGATGGTCGCTTCAATTTGGCAAGGCAGGGTTGATTAGTGTAATCACCGCACAATGCCAGCTTTCACAAGCACAAATATCTATGCAGCCTACAACAGGTGGATGGGAGTGTGAGAGAGTGGTCTGTCGCTGCGTCCCCCTTCCTCCTCCTCAGAGGCGGCCTCGCTCGCAGGCGAAGTAGAGGGGGGATGTGCAGGGGGCGTCGTGCCATTTGTTGCTGCCGCTGTAGAAGAAGACGCAGTCTTGACTGCCACCATTGGGTTGACCGCTCTCCCACTGCGTGTATGCGGCAGGGCTGTTGTCTGTCCAGCGGTAGTCTCCCTCTATGGCGATGTCGTTGAGGCCCATCCACACGGAGCCTTTGTATCCACCCAGCACTGAAACAGAGGCAGAGAAGTGTGTAGTGTCCCGCCACCGCCTTTGCATTAAGGGCGGCCAAATGAGATTTGCCACTATGGAAAGTTGCGCTTGCGCCAATACATACGGTTAGAGAACACGAAACATCTGCCGACTGGTTTTGGATAGAGATCGAATCAAGCAAAGCCTTCTAGTATTGCGTTTGTCTGCGCTGCATGTACATTGGTATGGGGCATGTACATTGGTCTTCGCTATTCAGACGATTTCGCACCAAGTTCACCGTGTATTGCAACAGTGCCATCCAAGTTAATTGGACACTGCATCCAACCCATACACGACGGCAGCAGACATCGACAAATATGTATGCAAGTAGCCGCAATCTACAAGCATATGTCAGTCCTGTCATTTCTTTGCCTACAATAGAACACTCATGAATCAACACGATACAATAAAATTCTGCCCAGTGAACATATTCGCATTTCGCACAGAAGTTTACTGGAAACAAATCTATAGCCCACTGACAGTCGGCGAGAATGTCGTTGAGCTCTCTTGTCTTGGCGTTGAACAGATCGCCGCCCTCTGCCTGGCAGGCAAGTCGCGCGTCCGCCCACGCCCTTGCAACAAGAAGTTGGGAGTGTGCATTGGCTAACTAATGGGTCGGTACCGTACTTATAGACTGCGCAGACAGTGTGCTGCATCAACGTTTGCAAACGCTAGAGAAAGGAAGCTCACTTGGATTCCCTGACAAATTTGACGCAGACGAACGGATTGTAGGCGACCCATCCTAGTGGACAAAAGTGGCTCCTCAGATACTCCATGGCTTCCGTATTCTCTTCCAGCTGCAATGGAGGAGAGCAACAACGGAGTGAGCCGATTTTGTTGTGCCACCACAACCACAACAATCTTCGCTGAAATGTTGTCGGGTCTCGGTCAGTTCACTCTTGACCTTTGCGTCTGCTATCACATTCTCTTCAAGCTGCAATAAAGTGGAGCGGAGGCGGGTCGTGTGTGGCACAAGGTGTCTTCCAATTCTCCACTCTACTACTCTCTGCTGCAACTGCACGCCGACCTTTTGGTTGGTCTCGTCCACTCGCGCATTGACCTCTCGTATCTCCTTCCGAATGCTGTTCAGCAACTCGATCAGAGGCGGCGGCCTTCTCGTCGTCGTCGTCGTCGTTTGGCCGAAGACCACTTGAGCGACAGATATGCTGAGCGCCACTGCAGGTTGAATGAGTAGATGAAGGCATTACTTCCGTTGTACTTCCTACTGTCAGTGTCACAACGATGGGCTCTCAAATACAGTATACAAACGTGTGATTTCAACCAAACAACAATGCCACTGACCCAGAAGAATCAGGCGCACTGCAGTCATGTCGTCCGTCTGCAGAGCAGCTCGCTTGCCTTCACTGTTGATGTTTCCTTCAGTTCGACTTCGGACAGATGAATTGTGTACGGTAGACTGTAGAAGAGTGAATGACTGCAAGTGCGTCGGCGCGCCTCTATTCGCTTTATGCAGCGGCAGAGCGGTGTGACTTCTCACTTCTATCGAATCCGCCGATAAGCGGCTGGCACAACAAGACAGAGCTTGCTAATGGATTCTGGGGTTTCTGCGTGCGTCATTGGGAGGCACAGAGAAGTTTAAGCTCTTGCAAATACACTGTTCGAGAATCATAACAATGCAACTTTAGACGATTATGGTACCCGTTTCGGAGGCTATCGCTGTGTTCATTCTGCAGATGATGCGTTGTAGGCAGCTTCATGGTGCTGCGTGTAAGCGTTTCATACACATCATGTCCATACGTGTAAGCGCCAACCGGCCAGGGGGGGGGGGGTCGGGGGGGGGGGGGGGGGTATAGGACTCCTCAGGGGTTAGGGTCTGACGTCTGACTGACTGACTCCTCAGGGGTCTGACGTCCCTGGAGGGGGGGTCAAATGACCTAAAAACTTTTCCAAAAAAGTACCAAAAAATAAGAAAATTTTGCAAAAATAGGCCAAAAAGTGCCAAAAACCGCTTAATTTTGGTCAAAAGCGTCCAAAATATAGCGCCGCAGGCGAAAGTTTTGCTATTTTCAAGCGACGCATGCTAAATATTTGTCATTTTAAATCGCCGCATGCGAAAATTTTTGAAATTGTAGGGGGTGGGGTCTTTTGGGGAAGGCGGGAGGGGGGTACCTGGGGGCTATGGGGGGGGGGGGGGGTACACTTTCGGTTAGGGGGGGGGGGCTTACCCCTCCCTCCCATACCCCCCCCCCCCCCCCCGGTTACACGTATGATAATGTCGTACATAGCTACGTGCCTGATTGTATTTCACTAGACTTGACTCCGTCCTCTATTTGGCACGTGCCACGTATGGTATTGCAAGTCCATGTGCACATTCACGTTCACGAAACGCGTCGGCGACTCCGAAAGCCACCGGAAGCGCCAAATGGACGGATGCGTGGATAGTCGTCCAATCCTCTCCATCGGTCGAAGTTCGGTCGTCTCTCTGGCGCCTTCTAAAGCCGCCCCTCAAGGACCGCCGCATTTTTCGGGGCGCCGCGCGGCGCTCGTGCGGCGCAGGTGCGGCGCTCCACGGGCTGAAGTACTTCAAACCTCGATTTAGCCATTTTAAGGGATTTGAAGTACTCTCATTTTGCACCGACTACTTCAAATATTGCAATTTTGCATTTGAAGCGCTCCATTTATGCGCTTTTGGCCTCGGCGACTAGTTGGTGAGTTTGCTCTAAAATCACGCGAACTACTCCTGTATTTTCCTCGAAGTGTACTTCAGCACAACTTCACTGAAGTACTTCAAGGCGTTTCCGAGGGCGGAGTACCCAATGGAAGCATCTATTTGAAGTACTTCTTAGCATGGCTGGGTTTGGTCTTTCTTCCAACACCGTGAAGTACATGAAGTACTTCAACAGAGGAGAAATGCTATTCATGAATGTGGATATCTGTGCACTCTTCTTCATGCGGAGTGTTCCTCTACCTCGAAGGTGGCTGTCACGAGAGGTTTCACGAAGAGGATGATTACCTGTTCGACGATCCTACCTGCAGTGATAAGCCGAGAGTAAGAGAGACCTCAAAGTTCCAATTGTGAAGTAGTTCATCTGCACAGGGTAACGTCGTGACTACTCGTTCTTTCACTGGTCAACGTGATGTACTTCAAAGGTGTTTTTTACGTGAAGTACTCTGCCTGTTAATGCGAAGTACTCTGGTTGGTTTTGCGTTTAGCGGGATCGCGAGTACTCCAAAGTGCGTCTGTTGAACACAATTGGTTGCCAGTGGGAACGGTGTAACATTGCGGACAAGAAAAAATTGCCATATTTTCTGTTGAAGTACTCTGGCAAAATATGAGGAGTACTCCGCGTGTAATAGAGTTGCACGGTGAAGTACTCCAAGCAGCATTTGAAGTACTTCAAACCCTTGAGGACTACATTGAGCGCCTTGCGGAGCACCTCCAACTCACATTTGAGATAGGCGGTCCTTGAGTGGATAATCCCCAACGAAGGATTATGCACCCTCCTACGCGAGGGAACTAGGTAGCTAGAGTGGAGGAGGGGGCTAGAGTGCGTGTGCACTCTAACTGCTTTCTTTCTCAAGCAATTCAAGGATCGGGTGGAAGACGAAGACCGGACGCCGACCAATAGAGAGGATTCAACAATATCCACGCATCCGTCCATTTGGCGCTTCCGGTGGCTTTCGGAGTCGCCGACGCGTTTCGTGAACGTGAATGTGCACATGGACTTGCAATACCATACGTGGCACGTGCCGAATAGAGGACGGAGTCAGTTAAGTGAAATACAATCAGGCACGTAGCTATGTACGACATTATCATACGTGTAACCGGGGGGGGGGGGGGGGGGGTCTGAAGATCGTCCCCCCTAACCGAAAGTGTACCCCCCCCCCATAGCCCCCCAGGTACCCCCCTCCCGCCTTCCCCAAAAGACCCCACCCCTAGAATTTCAAAAATTTTCGCATGCGGCGATTTAAAAATGGCAAAAATTTCGCCTGCGGCGCTTGAAATAGCAAAACTTTCGCCTGCGGCGCTATCTTTTGGACGCTTTTGACCAAAATTAGCATTTTGGCACTTTTTGGCCTATTTTGCAAAATTTTTGCTTTATTTTTTGGTACTTTTTTGGAAAAAGTTTTTAGGTCATTTGACCCCTCCGGGGACGTCAGACCCCTGAGGAGTAAGTCAGTCAGACGTCAGACCCTAACCCCTGAGGAGTCCTGCCCCCCGACCCTGGCCGGTTCGCGCTTGCACGTATGGACATGATGTGTATGAAACGCTTACACGCAGCACCATGAAGCTGCCTACAACGCATCATCTGCAGAATGAACACAGAGCGAT
>JASAMZ010002641.1:0-50778 GCA_030248115.1 Linhomoeus sp. GSCO2_2
AAATATCGTGACGATGGGAAAAGGCGCGCGCGGCCTGGATGGAACATATTATGGTCTGGCGCTGCCGCGCCAGCCATGATTAAAACAACAAAATTGCGCCGCAGGCGAAAATTTTTCGGCAATTTGGGGTCACTAGGGGGGGGGGGGGGTCGGTCTGGGATGGGAGCCCGGGGGGGGTCGTCCGGAACCTCGTCCGTATCGGCCGATGGCCAGGGGGGGGGGGGGGGGGGGGTGACCCCCCCCCCCCCCAAACCCCCCCCCCCCCCCCCCCCCCCCAAAGGAACCTATGGTCCCAGGCGCCATCCCACCGTCTCCCTGTTCTTCCTCTCGCATCTGCACAGCGACCACACGCATGGACTCAGCTCTACGTGGAGGGGAGGTCCCATCTACTGCTCTCCCATCACTGCGAAGCTCCTGCCGCTCTTCGTCAAGGACATTAGTGATGATCTGATTCGGCCTCTGGAGCTGGAGAAGAGCCACGTGTTGAGGGGCTTCAGGGGTCAGCGTCTGGAGGTCAGCCTGTTCGAGGCCAACCACGTCCCAGGCGCCGTCATGTTCCTCTTTGAGGGAGAGTTCGGAGCCGTTCTCTGCACAGGCGACTTCAGATACGACAAGAGGGTGGAGGAGAGAAGGCAGAGATTCCAGTTCGACAGGCTGTTTCAGGTGGGGAAGAAGACGGTGGAATAGGCGCTCTTGCTGCATTGCTTCTCTCTCACTATGTCGGATTATGCTTCTAGTCAAAAGCGTAAGAGGTTTTCCAGACCCCACAGGGGGAGAACGTTTCACAATTTGCCAATAAGATAGCGCTGAAGCAAGTCCAATTGTTCCTCGCAGCGTGCTCAATTCTCATAACGACAATATCCATCCAATTTGGCATTAGGATAACTACCATAATACTACGTATCTACCTTCAGGTGGGTCTGAGCAAGCTCTACTTCGACAACACCTACTTCGAGGCGCAGGAGGAGATTCCCCCCAGAGAGGAGGTCAGTCGTCAGATCATCAACTACATCCACTCAAAGGACAAGGAGAATGGGGAGAAGGGATGGGAGACGCCCACTGTGCTCGTGGGAGTCTATAAGCTGGGAAAGGAGCCCCTGCTGGCCGATATTGCGCTGACACTGAGGGTAGGTTGATAGTCGAAGTTGTCAGTTGAGTAGTGATAACAGTCAGTTGATATGGTGATGTCGTTTCAGACGTGATGTTTCACTGCCATTGAATAGTTGCATGTTGATTCTTGTGGATTCTGGCGCTGGAAATATCGACTGTAGAGGTAGTGGTCGTAGAATGCTCCAGACTCTAGAAGGCTGATTTTCTGCAAGAGTGTTAGTGGCCTGCTACATTCATCTAAGTAGTGCCGTCTATTCTAATGCTCTTTTGGAGATAGACATAAAACGGTGCGAAGCATATGAATTGCAACTGTTGAATCACTCTTAGCTAGCGAGCACCACTTGACAAGTCCGACAGAATCGCTTCAGCTGCCTAATTACCTGCTTAACGTAAGGGCATATCCAATTCGACCATTTCTTCGCCGATTCATTCTATGAACTCCATTCCCTTCCAGGAGCGCGTGTGCGTCTCTAAGGAGCGTCTGGAGGTGCTGCGCGCCATCGAGGCCCCAGACGTCTTCACCACCGATCCCAGAGAGGCGCGCATCCACGCGCTGGACATGCGCCTTCTCAGCGCACAAGTCAGGGATCCCAACTGCGCCAACACCCTAGCCATTCTGCCCTCTGCGCTCTCCCTACTGAAGAAGAGCAATCCCTTCGGCGTCAACAACTTCTCAGATCTGGAGAAGAGAGTGTTCGCGCGCTCCTTCCCATACTCGGACCACAGCAGTCGCAGGGAGCTGGCCAACTTCGTGGGCTCTTTGGAGTGGAACCCCAACTCCACCCCGGAGATCGTGCCCATCTCCCAGCCTCTGTCGGCCCAGCAATTCCGCCAGCTGTTGGGGGAGCTGTGCGCCGCCCACTGCCAAGTCGACCTGGTGGGAAGGAGGAGCGCCGCCGAGTCTACGGATGAGGACCCAGATGTTGAGCAAACCGAGTACAATGGACAGGAGGTTAGAGATGAAGTTGAGGTGAAGTGTTTCTCTCCCGATTATTCGGGCTTAGTTAACAAAGGTAGTAGTAGTTCGTTCTCAGTGAGGCCTGCCGTAGCTATGAACTCGTCGAACTGAAGACGCACTTCTCGCTTCAACTACTTCGTAGGCGTAGGCGCCGTTCCTTTCTCCAGAAGTTGGCTGACGCGGAGGAGGATGCGTTTCTCTGTCTCAAGGGTCTACAACTGCCCAGGACTCCATCCACTTCCACGAAGGTGTCTGAAGACTTGTCGTCGGCCGAGGGAAAGGCCGACTTCGCGGAGAGTGTGGAGAAGAAGGTGGAGGCTGTAGAGGAGGAAGAGAAGCCATCTTCCAGCGACGACAACGATGAAGAGGTGGACGAGCTCGATCTTCTGACAGACGTTGATCTGAAGTTCATTCGAAAGTACTTGATAGAGTACGGCGGCCAGAAATGAGGAATGGGTCTCTGCCAGTTTGTCACGGGGTGTGTGTCGTGCTCAGGCCGGTGCTGTTTTGGAGTGACACCGTAATACCGTGTAGTGCGTTTGTTCGGGGAGGCGTTGTTTGTGGATCTTGTTTGAGGTTGCATCTGCTACGTAGAACTTGGCCTAGTGTGCTTATTGTTTGCGCATGTACATACATAATGACCTTCATACTAGTCTGGTGAAATAGTGGCATGAGCGCATGAAATACGGATCTCCGTTGAGTTACTATTATGGGGAGTGGAGGGAGGGAGAGCGTTTGATTCGACGTCGTTGCCCATTGTTTGGTCAGCGCCATTCCCAACAACTGCGCCATCGCCATGTCGTCGCGCGGCGGGACCTCGCAGCGTCCCAAGACCCAGTGCGTGCTGAGGAGCCTGGGCGTGGCCGTCGACTGCTGGAGTCCCAGGCGCCATCCCACCGTCTCCCTGTTCTTCCTCTCGCATCTGCACAGCGACCACACGCATGGGCTCAGCTCTACGTGGAGGGGAGGTCCCATCTACTGCTCTCCGATCACTGCGAAGCTCCTGCCGCTCTTAGTCGATGGCCTAAGCGAGGAACTGATTCGCCCTCTGGAACTGGAGAAGAGCCACGTGTTGAGGGGCTTCAGGGGTCAGCGTCTCGAGGTCAGCCTGTTCGAGGCCAACCACGTCCCGGGCGCCGTCATGTTCCTCTTCGAGGGAGAGTTCGGGGCCGTTCTCTGCACCGGCGACTTCAGATACGACAAGAGGATGGAGGAGAGACGGCAGAGATTTGAATTCGACAGACTGTTTCAGGTGGGGAAGAAGGTGGTGCAGTGGAGAAGGGATCCTCGCTGTAGTATTTGCGCTGTATTGGCTGAGCTAAGATTGCATTCGAGGGAGGAGGCGTTCTTCGAGGCATCACAGAAGACAGTAGGAGAACGCGTTGCAATTTAGCAGTATAGGCAGCGCGAAAGCAACCAAACTATTCTCGGCTTCCGATCAGGTCTTTCAAGTACATACTCTCAGCTGTACTACCATCAGTGTGTTGTGTTGTTGTCTTCAGGTGGGTCTGAGCAAGTTCTACTTCGACAACACCTACTTCGAGGCGCAGGAGGAGATTCCCCCCAGAGAGGAGGTCAGTCGTCAGATCATCAACTACATCCAATCAAAGGACAAGGAGAACGAGGAGAAGGGATGGGAGACGCCCACTGTGCTCGTGGGAGTCTATCGGCTGGGAAAGGAGCCCTTGCTGGCCGATATTGCGCTGGCAATGAGGGTGGGTAGCTTGACATATGTGTGAGTTGAAATGTCGTTTCAGAAGCGATGCTTCACTGCCCTGGATTAGTTGTAGGTTGTTCATCGACGATTCTTCTCAGAACATTGGCTGTAGAATGCTTTCATCCGCTTTGGCTTCGGCAAACATTTCTGCACGAGCGTTTCAGGTGCCTGCTACATGACTGTAGGCTATGGCTTCTTCATTACCGAGATGTGGAACTGGAATACAACTGTCTGCAGTAGTCAAATTCACATGCATTAGTGGTATGCATCTGCTTGCAAAGTAATTATTTTCATTGGCAGAACCGCTTCAGCTGCCCGATAACCTGCTGAAAATAACAGTGTATCCAGTTCGCTTCGCTCCTGTAGCTTGTCTCCACCATTCATTCTACCACCATCAACCCCACCCCCTTCCCGGAGCGCGTGTGCGTCTCCAAGGAGCGTCTGGAGGTGCTGCGCGCCATCGAGGCGCCAGACGTCTTCACCACCGATCCCAGAGAGGCGCGCATCCACGCGCTGGACATGCGCCTTCTCAGGGCGCGGGTCAGGGATCCCAACTGCGCCAACACCCTGGCCATTCTGCCCTCTGCGCTCTCCCTACTGAAGAAGAGCAATCCCTTCGGCGTCAACAACTTCTCAGATCTGGAGAAGAGAGTGTTCGCGCGCTCCTTCCCATACTCGGACCACAGCAGTCGCAGGGAGCTGGCCAACTTCGTGGGCTCTTTGGAGTGGAACCCCAACTCCACCCCGGAGATCGTGCCCATCTCCCAGCCTCTGTCGGCCCAGCAATTCCGCCAGCTGTTGGGGGAGCTGTGCGCCGCCCACTGCCAAGTCGACCTGGTGGGAAGGAGGAGCGCTGAAGGGTCTACGGACGACGACCCCCAAGAAGTGGAGCGAACTGTGGAAAATGGGCAGGAGGTTAGAGATGAAGTTGAGTTGAAATATTTCGATTAAAAAATTATTGTCGCTCATTTGCCACGGTAGGCGCCATTGTCAATATTTATCGATTACTAGAACACCCCTCCAATGCGGTCGAACCTGCATCGAAGGCGCAGTCTCGTTTCAAATGCTTCATAGCCGTTTGTTCTCGCGTGTTCACTTATGTATACTGTTCTGTTTCCTTTCTCTCCAGAAAGAAGCTGAAGCAGAGGAGGGGCTGGCGTCTCTCTGTCTCAAGGGTCTACAACTGCCCAGATCCTCCAGGACGCCCTCCACTTCCACGAAGGTGTCTGAAGACTTGTCGTCGGCGGAGGGAAATGCTGACTTCGCCGAGAGTGTGGAGAAGAAACTGGAGGCTGTGGAAGATGAAGAGAAGCCATCTTCCAGCGACGACGAAGAGGAGGAAGCAGTGGACGAGCTCGACCTACTGACAGACGTGGATCTGAAGTTCATTCGAGAGTACTTGATAGAGTACGGCGGCCAATAATGAGGAATGGGTCTCTGTCAGTTTGTCACGTGGTTTGTGTTGTGCTCAGGCCGGTGCTATTTCGAAGTGACTCCGTAATACCGTGTAGTGCGTTTGTTCGAGGAGGCGTTGTTTGTTTGAGAGACGTTGGCCTGGTGTCTTTTTGTTTGCGGCTTGCGCATGTACATATTTATACAATGACCTACATACTAGTCTGGTGAAGTAGTGGCATGAGCGCATGAAATACGGATCTCCGTTGAGTTACTATCATGGGGAGTGGAGGGAATGAGAGCGTTTGATTCGACGTCGTTGCCCATTGTTTGATCAGCCCCATTCCCAACAACTGCGCCATCGCCATGTCATCGCGCGGCTCCTCGCAACGTCCCAAGACGCAGTGCGTGCTGAGGAGCCTGGGCGTGGCTGTCGACTGCTGGAGTCCCAGGCGCCATCCCACCGTCTCCCTGTTCTTCCTCTCGCACCTGCACAGCGACCACACGCATGGACTCAGCTCCACCTGGAGGGGAGGGCCCATCTACTGCTCTCCCATCACTGCGAAGCTCCTGCCGCTCTTCGTCAAGGACATTAGTGATGATCTGATTCGGCCTCTGGAACTGGAGAAGAGCCACGTGTTGAGGGGCTTCAGGGGTCAGCGTCTGGAGGTCAGCCTGTTCGAGGCCAACCACGTCCCAGGCGCCGTCATGTTCCTATTCGAGGGAGGGTTCGGAGCTGTACTCTGCACAGGCGACTTCAGATACGACAAGAGCATGGAGGAGAGACGGCAGAGATTTGAATTCGACAGACTGTTTCAGGTGGGGAAGGAGATGGTGGATACACGTTCTCATAGTATTCTTCCAAGCTGCCTCTATCTTTTGTGCTTGTTGCGTGCACGAAAGAAGCTTTTCAGACGCCATTAAGGGGGAGAACGTTTCACAATTTTCCAATAAGATAGCGCTGAAGCAAGTCTAATTGTTCTTCGTCGCAGCGCAGCGTGCTCAATTCTCATAACGACAGTAGATATCCATCCAATTTGGCATTAGTATAACCACAATACTACGTACCTACCTTAGGTGGGTCTGAGCAAGCTCTACTTCGACAACACCTACTTCGAGGCGCAGGAGGAGATTCCCCCCAGAGAGGAGGTCAGTCGTCAGATCATCAACTACATCCAATCAAAGGACAAGGAGAACGAGGAGAAGGGATGGGAGACGCCCACTGTGCTCGTGGGAGTCTATCGGCTGGGAAAGGAGCCCTTGCTGGCCGATATTGCGCTGGCAATGAGGGTGGGTAGCTTGACATATGTGTGAGTTGAAATGTCGTTCAGAAAGCGATGCTTCACTGCCCTGGATTAGTTGTAGGTTGTTTCTGAAGAATTCTACTGGGAATAGTGGCCGTAGTTGTTTGATTGCAGAATGCTCCATTCTGTCTGGTAGGGTAGTTCGCAAGCATTTGTCCACTAGCGTTTCAGTAGTTATAATTTCTGTATTACTCTATGCATTGGTGCTGACGTTCACGATTTCTTGGTAGTTTGATGTACGAATGTCGGTAGCTACAATAAGCACCAACAATAAGACTTCAGTGGTTGTTCACTACGGGCCACAAAAGAATCGGTGGCTGTTCACTCTGGACAATGACAATTTTGCTGACTGTTAGGTCGCTCTGAGCCAGCGAGCTTGACCATTTGATAAATCTGACAACATCGTTTCAGCTGCGGACTACCTGCTCCCAAATATGGACATATCCAATTCTTGTCTCTTTAGTTGTGCTTTTCCATTCATTCTATCAACCCCATTGTCTTCCAGGAGCGCGTGTGCGTCTCCAAGGAGCGTCTGGAGGTGTTGCGCGCCATCGAGGCCCCAGACGTCTTCACCACCGATCCCAGAGAGGCGCGCATCCACGCGCTGGGCATGCGCCTTCTCAGCGCGCGGGTCAGGGATCCCAACTGCGCCAACACCCTAGCCGTTCTGCCCTCTGCGCTCTCCCTACTGAAGAAGAGCAACCCATTCGGCGTCAACAACTTCTCAGATCTGGAGAAGAGAGTGTTTGTGCGCTCCTTCCCATACTCGGACCACAGCAGTCGCAGGGAGCTGGCCAACTTCGTGGGCTCTTTGGAGTGGAACCCCAACTCCACCCCTGAGATCGTGCCCATCTCCCAGCCTCTGTCGGCCCTGCAGTTTCGCCAGCTTCTGGGGGAGCTGTGCGCCGCCCACTGCCAAGTCGACCTGGTGGGAAGGAGGAGCACTGAAGATGATGAGCAAACCGACGACAATGGGCCCGAGGTCGGAGATGTGATTCAGCTGAAATATTTGCTGGCTGAGTTGGCGTAGTGGCTAGAGAGATTGGCAGCGTTGTAGTTTGCCTCAGAGAGGCTTGAGTTTGCATTCAACTTTGATCGAGTGCAGTCGCCTTTTAAAACACAGGTCTTTTTCAGATGATAGTCGTTAGTCCTGTACACGCGCGTCATTATTCTTTCCTGGAGACTGAGGCGGAAGCAGAGGAGGTGGGGTCTCTCTGTCTCAAGGGTCTGCCACTGCCCAGGACGCCATCCACTTCCACGAAGGTGTCTGAAGACTTGTCGTCGGCCGAGGGAAATGCCGACTTCGCCGAGAGTGTGGAGAAGAAGGTGGAGGCTGTGGAAGATGAAGAGAAGCCATCTTCCAGCGACGACGAAGAGGAGGAAGCAGTGGACGAGCTCGACCTACTGACAGACGTGGATCTGAAGTTCATTCGAGAGTACTTGATTGAGTACGGCGGCAAGGAATGAGGAATGGGTCTCTGTCAGTTTGTGACGTTTGATTTGTGCCGTAACGCCGGTGCTGGTTCTCGTGCGTCAGTTCGAGGCGTTATTTGTGAATCTTACTTGGCGTTTCGCGTGCTATGTCGAACTTTGTAGTCCTTGTGTGCTTGCTGTTTGTGTATCTGTATTGACCGTTCGGAGTCTGTATCTTCCGTTTACACACGCACATTTGAATGACACTCGAGCGCTGTGGTTAGAGTTGCTCATACTCTGACAGGCCTACACGTATGATAACTTTGCGCAGATTGCTTCACATTTCGTGCTTCGTTATGTGAAGTGAGTGAGTAAGTGTCGATGGTTTCAGAACCCAAACAGAAAGATGCATACGGTACTATGCATAATGCAGGTTAATCAGATCGGTAACCGGGCCAGAAACGACACCGTAGCAGCAGACGGTTGTGCGCACTCGGTAGTTTGGTCTTGGTACACAAGAGATACGTATGTACATTTCTGCCCTTTGCAGAAACGACGCGAGTATTAATTTCTGTCATGTACAATCGAGCGCGCAAAGCGAAGTCTCAAGTGGTGTCGCAGTTAGTCGATGGGCTTGAGTGTCAACTGGAGCACGAGGCAGTCGTTGACGAGAAGGGCCGAGTCCTCGGCCAACAGCTCCTCAACCCCGATCCTCTTCTCCGCCTCCAAGTCGGCCACGTACCTGTCACAGAGACATACAAATACGGAGTGGAAAAGGGGGCGACGAAGGAGTATTGTAGCAAACTCGTCCACCACTTCAGTACATCACTGAAACATTTGTAGACCGTCACACCACTAAAATCATCTGTAGATATCACAACACCCCTGAAACCATCCGTAGGCCGCACCACACCACTGGAATCCTCTGCAGATCTCGCCCCACCACAGAAATCGTCGGCCGATTTCACCCATTGTGACAATCGCCTGACCTTGTCTTGGTGAAGGTCCTCTTGCCGGCCAGGGAGCGCAGCACCTTCTTGTCGTCGACCACGGCCAAGAGGTACTCGACGGCGCGCGCCTGGTCCAGAATCACGTTGGAAGAGAGGAGACAGCGGAACTCCTCGTGGGAGGGACTGAAGCCCTTGGGGTGAACCTTCAGCTCCCAGTCCCACGTCTGCGCCGGCACTGCACTGGCACGTGTGGACAACTGCAGATGGTAGACGTTTCAAATGATCACTATTCGCCTGCTGCTTGGCATGATTATTGCTCGGATCTGCGGATGGCTGCAAAACATTCGAAAACTGCCCACCTTAAGAGCCACTTCTGCGTGCTTTGGAATCTGACTGACGTCGTGGATGACCAGACGTCTGTCCCAGCGCAGCTCGGTGTAGTTTCTGAGCAGAAATTGAGTGCCGCTGAATTCGCGACAGCCCACGCGGCTGGCCAGAGGCAGAGCCTGGAACTTGTAGGCCGTCAGGATCAGAGGTTGGAACATCTTGGGATGCTGCTCGGCCAGTGGACTGCGCTCCACCAGCGTCAGCTCGTCAGGCGTCATGAAGGGAAACCTGCGACGAGATTACGATAGTATGGCATTCGACAGTACCGTGTGTACCTCACTATGGTTGCACAATTGCGCTCTGCTGAAACCTAATTAGCGGAACGATTTGCTGCAGGGTGGGAGCTGCGGTGGTGCCCTTTCTCTCCGGATGCTGCGTCGCCTGCACCCACTTGAGCACCGCCTGCCAGATCTGGTATTCACCTGGAACAGCAGTTGCCCTAAACAACTCAGTGTGTCTCTCAGTGACTACATTCATCCTGTTCCCTCACAAGAAACGGTCAGATCGGAACATTTGAGGAACTCCACGAGTTGGTCCCTGTCAAGGGCAGTCCAGTCCTTCTCCCACTCCTCGCTGGTGATGATCTCCTCGAAGGACTGAGCCAAAGTCTGGATGCACGTCTGCACTAACTTCTGAAGGACGATGTGACAGTGTGAAGTTTGTCACAAAACAGTCAACTGCTGTATTCCCCACTTGATCGAAGCTCTTGGTGCCGTAGGCGAACCACACGTGGTAGAGGTCTTTCAAGGAGACGAAGGGGATGATGTGGTTCATGGCGTAGTCGAGGCAGACCTGCAGAAGTCCAGCAGTCGACTGTCAGTCACAGAGAATTCTGCAAAAGTCTTCCAATTCATACCTTTCTCAAGTTGGCGACGTTGTACTTGTCGGCCAGCATGAGAACGGGCAGCGCGTTGTCCTGCTGCAGAACGATGTGGTTGCAGTAGAAGAATCTCAGGAAGGGGCCGAACACGCGCAGACAGGCCGGCTCCTCCACAAGCTCGATCTCCTGAATGTTGCAGGGGACTATTACAACTTTTGAATGTTGCAAATGTAATCGATGACAGGCCACTTCGATTTCCTCATAGCGATCACTGACCTTCTTATCGCCATCCCATTTCTGACTGAGCATTCGCTCGAACACCTCGCTGCCTTTGCACAGGACGATTCGATGGGCGAAGAAGCTGGAGAGAAGGCTCACGGTTGTTTCCGCGAATTCACGTGACGCCACTTCGCTAAAATAGTGGATAGTCTCATTGGCGCACCATTCTTCTCCGACGAGCAGCTTGACGTCGCTGAGGTAAGCGTTGTTGAAGTACTTCTCGAAGTCGTTCAACGCCTCGCGGTCGTCGGCGAACACGTCCATACCTAATAGAAGAGAGTTTCCTTCCACTGAACAGCGCCAGAACGCATTGGTCAACTGTCTAGCTGGAGGACAGGACAAGAATGAAGTGAAACGTCAGTGACGTCTGTATCTTGACCGGTGAGAGGAACAGCCTGCCTTCGATTGGCCTGTTACTTGCAGAACCAGCGGTGTCACATTACTCATCCGATAGACAAACAGTGCTGTGCCTGCTAGTCGCTTCGGCGGATCGCGGCGCCAAATACTATGGTTCTATTACGTACAAGGAGCACGTTTTACACAGCTACATGTACGTGCACTTGTACAATGCTTAGCGCATATACAGTAGTGGATAGCCTGTGCCGTCTTACGAGCAACACAAAGAAAAGAATACGAACAAGTTGCGTGAGACTGCTAAAGAAAACGAGACGGCGGATTCAAGAGAGTAAAATGATGCAATTTTATGGTTGCCTGAAGACGGGCCGAACGAAATGAATGCGCTGCGCGGCGGAGAAAGAGTTACTGAAGGCGTGACCGCTTGCGAGATGAAGGAACGGCAGAGGCAACCGTGTATTTTCGGCACGTCGGCGGAGGCACGCGTGACCTACCTACCAACGCAATCGGGCGGACTGTTACACAAACTGTAGGCGAAGAGGCGGAAGAACTGCATTCCATGCGAGAGTTCGATCTGTCAATCGCCGGCGTAAAGCGCTCGATCCCCCTCAGCCTCTCGCACTCGCTGACGGCAACACCAAATGGTACCTACAACTCGACAACTCGAGCAGCCGTCTTCTGCGGCAACTGGGCGGAAATAACCGGTCGCCGACGGCACCTCGCCCTCTGTCGAGACACTTCAAGATTGTCGGCGCATTATCCGCAACCGAACAACGTCCACAGTCCTGTCTTGTCTTTGTTGGGACAAGGGCTTTGTTCGGCGGCCGCCTTCAACCCACGCGCCTGGACGAGACAACACTGACTGAGCCCCTTACTGTCTCTGACGTGCGATGGAAGAGCAGAAGCCAGATGGTAAGCAGTCGACATCGGCAGAAGCGGCCATCTGCTCTCTCCGAAGCTTCTTGGTCGAAGGGACAAATAGGATTACCCCCATTGGGCCAATGGCATTTATGGTTCTATTCTATTGTCGCGACGCTCGCAGTTGCACAGTTCGTTGAACCCTACTCCTCTGACCTCAATACTGTACGTACGTAGGGTACATAAGTATGTAGCTATGCATATATCTGCATAGCATAGTTGAACGCCGACTCTGATCTGACCGTCCTGAGCGAAGGAAAACCTCGAAAGAACCACCTATTCACTCTTCAGTATTTGCCCTACTCAATCGCGTCAAAACTAAATCCAATTGTCGCAACTCACCCTCATCCGAGTAGGCGAAGGGCTGAGCCATGCCCTCTGCTCTGTGGTCGTCGTCGCTGCTTCTGCTGCTTCCAGCTTCTTGCGCAGCCCTTTGCTGAAGGCTGCGCTCCGCGCTTGAGCCGCCAACGTCGTCTCCTCCGCTGCTGCTGCTCGCTTTATCCGCCCGCCGCTCTGACTTCGCTGAATCGCCGGCGCTCATCTGCGAAGGCGACGACGACTGTGCCAGTGGCGCGCAGTTAGCTCCGCCCCTTGTCGATCTCAAGGGCGATTGCTGGGACGTTCCAGCGGCCGGGGTGGCAGTGGAAACGGTTCCGCTGTCGTCGACAATGCACTCGGTCGCTTCGTCTTCTTCTCCTTCCAGCGTGTGTCGCTGCTGGGCGGCGACGGTGTAGACAGCACTGCTGGTGCCGCTAGCCCGCTTCGGGCCGGTCGAGCCGCCGCGCTGCTCCATTCTGGGAATATTGTGCGTGCGCCGTCGTCGTCGCGCTGGGAACGGCGAGCATGTGTGCGCACACACCTACTCGCTCACACCTGTCCCACCCCAGAGGAGAACCAGAACCCTCCAGTACATACAGTGCCTTGCACAAGGAATAGGCAGCGTAGCCGCAGCGTGCGCGCGTTTCTAGAGGGCTTTCAATTCTGCCGACTTCCACTCAACCACTACGCAGTAGACCAAAAGCAAATGAGGTGTGCGACCTCAGAAGGCCATTCTGGAGACACATATTGTGTCCAGCCAACATAGAAATGCTACGGTGTTACTACATACATACAGAGCGGAGACACCTACAGTTGCGTTATACTCTTCGAACAACAGTTCGTGATTGAAATGGTATACTGTAGCTACGTAATGCGCACCTTACGTTTATCTGCTGCCACAGATGGTAGAAGATGAGCAGATGAAAGCCGAAACTAGGCGTCTATTCACAAAGTGGCCTTTCCCTTCACACACTGCCTTTAGCAGAGCGGCGCTCGTGAGAGGGCGATTGCGTCCCCTTAGCAACGCGCAGCGATGTTCGGCCAATCGTAGGCGAACGGGAGTCGAACACTGGCCGCCGCAATGGGAACGCAGCGGCGAAATCGGTCGCCGACTACCGTCGCGAAAACATTCTCGCGCCGCCGCCCGCTGAGCGTATGGGGCGAGGAGAGGGGCGCCGGCAGACAAACATAATTCGGCCATCGACAATACCTGCACACCGACCAACCGGCTGCCATCTCTTTGCGAGGGTGAAATGGGCCGTCTTCCTGCTGCAGCGACAGGCCGGGATCGTTCCCTCGTTGGCATTCGATTTGTGCTCTTCCTATCGTCAATACGACAAAATTTCAGCGCCGTTGGAGACTTGACGAAGAGTTGCAGCGCGAGCGTGGTCGCAAAGACTTAGGAATACAAGCAGGCAGCGAGAAACGGCTGTTGAAATAAGTTTGCAGTAGATGAAAACACCGCTCGTATGCACCATAAGCGCCACAACCTCGTTTGCTTGCTAAATATCACGTCTCACTTTGGAGCAGCTACTGTTATGTGCGTGGGAGTCTCCGCAGTACTACGCGTTTTGAAACAGCCTGAGACAGCTCTGAAGGGCTTATAACCGCTTCAGCGCATTCCATACTGGAGTTGTGTGTATCAGCTGGCAACAGGAGTGGCACTATTCTGTTGACCGACCGGCCGCCGAGTAAGTAGGTACTGGACTTGACTAGCGGCACTGACCACAACTCTGCGTACCACACTGACCACGCTTAGAGGGGCCTGTAAGACGATAGAAGTAGCAAATTGTCCAATCACTGGCGGACAGCGATGGCAACTGTACACATGGCTCCACTGTACTACATAGCACTTATTGTGCTTCAAACTCTCTACTTCTCGCAAAAACGCCTAGTCTCCGTAGTGAAGAACGTTCAGTGGTGGTGCTTGACGAGTTGGTGAAGTTCCACAGTCGCTTGACCGACAGTCTGAGCGAGTTCGACCCTACACCTCGCCGCCAGAACAAGAAGCCGTTCCAACAGTTGCATGAATGATGTCAGTCTTTCTTTCCACAATGTTACATACATGGTTGCTGTTGAAGGCTCATTCACATCTCCTCCGTGACATTGTAGGCGTTCGGCGATTTCTGCAGTTTGACGACACACTTTGCGGTCACGCTCTTGTGACAGTAACTGCACCTCGAGACTGTGAGAATGTAACAACGGTGAGTGGGATACACTGTTCGTGCAGTATCCTTATTGACATGCCGCACTATTGGATTGTCATAATGGCACTTCCCGTATGTAGCACATGCGTACACACTACACGCCTCTACGGTTTGTTGCCATGACAACAGGATAGAGCACTGCATGCGTCAGCCGAGACGCGCTCGAAACTCGACAGTCGCTCCAGAAGAGAAGGATGGCGGACGATATCGAGGAGATCCCATCTTCCGACGGAGTCACATCTCCAGTCGACGAAATCGCCAGTCGGCCTCGGCCTCTTCGACGGCAGACGTCCAAGGGGTTCCTCTCGCCCGACGACGACGTCCCGACGTCAAGCCAACCCACGGAAGCCCCTGGCAGAAAAATCTCCACCGGCTCCTCCTCCAGCGTCGCCGCCAGAGTAAGAGCGAGGAAGATGGTGAGTTTTTACCCTGGGCTACATTTCTTCACACTGTCGTGCAGAAACTACATACCGTACCTATGCATCACAAACCTTGCAGATCCAGGAGGCCAGCAGCCGCTCTTCCGACCAGGTGGAGCAGCTGGGCGAGAGTGGGAGCGGCAGCGAGTTGGTGGAAATGAGGCCTCATCCACCCTCCAGAGGACGACGACAGAGTTGGGTCGACCCAGTGGCCGACAACAGCGCCATCTCCCAGGAGGAGGAGGAGACGGCGGCCGACCAGGAAATTGCCAAGGTCTTCAAAGGTCGGTGAAAAGTTGTAGTTGCATAGATGAATACGTGGAGTAAGGCTGCGTGCAGAAGTGTATGTTGATATTCGCTCCCAGAACAGCCACGGATTACTGATGAGCACACCTGCAAGTTGAGTAAAACAATCCTTGAAGCTTTTAGACGAACAAGTAAGAGCCGACGGCGGCCTCCTGTCGCCCGAGGAACCTGACGGCAGTGGGGCCCCTCAGCAGCGATCGCACTGTAAGATGTTGGATACAATACTTGCTGCCGTGCCTCCACACCACTACAGTACTGTAGCTCCAATCTTCTCCCCCACCTAGCTCGCACCTCGTCCCACGGGGACGGCGCCAGCTCATCCCTGGGCTTGTCTCAGTCCCAGGCGGCCCGTCCGGGCTCCAGAACGGGCCATAAGGCAACTCTGCAGGACCTGTCGGTGTCGATGAAGGAGCGTCTGCGCAACAAGGCTCGCAACGTGGTCGAGAGGTCGAGGGGAGAGACGCGCCTGAAGCAGCGCATCCAGCGAAGAGCCACCCTGGCCAAGGTCGACACCGCAGAGCTGCTGGTACTGTGTAGCAAGCAGCCGAAAGTCAGAAGACAGAAACTGAGTGTCCCAGATGTGCCCTTGCAAATGGCGACTGTCCCGCAATGTTTCCAGAGCGCCGACGAAGACAGGGTGGAGGACGCCCTCTCGAGGTCCATCCAGATCAGAAAGCATCTGGGAGAGCGCAGATCCAAGTCGGCCGCCGCCGCCGACGCAGACAAGGTGAGTCAAGAGTTGTGAACTGCTTCTCATCGAATAACAACAAGGCTGTGCTTCAGCGCAATCTTCCTTCCTTGCTGGAGCAAGTTAGGTTCTTCACTGATATATACGACGCGTTGCCCGAGGCCAAGACTGATGAAGGTCGTTCGTGCTAAATTCAACTTCAGATAGTGATGCAGCTTCACAAAGTGCCATATGCTCAGAGTCCGCGTATCGCTTCGTCAAAACCCAATATGGCAAGGCCAGGCTAATCGATCCGATCGCTCAAATTCGAAGCGAGGCCAAAGTGTACTGCACGCCAAGCATTCTAGCCAGAGGTGCGTCTACTTCAATCGAATTCATTCAGCGGTACGTAGGTACTGTGCGTGTGCATAATTATGTAGCTTCAGTGATCAAACGAATTTACAGCTCGGGATGCTGAATCGCTTGAGGAAGAGGGCCTCTACACCGGCCCACAGTCAATGGAACCGCCCAGTAACCTCGGTGTTTTGGAAGAGAGACTCAGACGCGACGACAGCGGGGTATGCGACCTTTACTGCACCACGTCAAGACACAGTATCGTACGCAGCCGCAGGATACCGCACGCTCAGCAAGAGATAGCATGTCTGCAGGGCGGTCATTCTGCGAGAGTTTCAGAAGTCCAGCTGGTTCGACGGCCAGGGAAGGTTGATTCGGGTGGCTGGCGGCCTGGCCAACTTTCCCGTGAAGCCAGAGTTTGAGGGATCGGAACGCACTGTATTCTGCAAGGTTTGCCTTTGTTTCAGTTCAGTTCAGTTCAGAGTTTCTTCCTGGACCAAACCGACACAGTACAGAGTACCGAAATCCAAAAGCGACGCGAATGGGGCTGACCAGCAACCAGTTCGACCAGTTTCGTCTACGCAGTGAACGAAATGCAAACAGACAACTGGTAAACGGTCTAGTGAAACATGTCTCAGAGCTTCCCTTCTCTGCAGGCGGCCAAGGGCAAAGGAGGAGGGGGTCAGGCGCAAGCGCTGGGCACAGATCGTCTCTGTCTGCTGGAGGTGTCCGTGTCTCGCCTCCTCTTCACCCACCACCCCCTCTTCTCGCGAGAGGACGCGCTGGCCGTTCGCCTCCTCAACAACTACCGCGCCTTCCTGCGACGACGACAGGACAATCTCAGGGACCACTACCATCACAAAGTAGAAGCTTTGGCAGTACTGACAACTAGGCTATTGATGGAGTGTAGAAGTAGTTTCAGAAACATCTCGAAAATATTGTTTAGCTGACAGCTTACAAGCAAGCCTTCAAGAAGCTGGAGGCAATGTGCCAAAGCGAGAGTTTCGGCAAAGACCACCCCGGATATTCTGAGACCAAACAGAAGATGTCGACTCTGATCAAAGAGATCAGGTGGCTTAGACATACTGTATACAGAACTACGTACACTACACAAGTACACAAAACTACACATACAGTAGTTCTACATACATGCACAAGGTACATGCATGTACTTACAATACACGCACATGAACATGGCTAACCATAGACAAGACAAAGATGGTTTGTTCAGCGAGTTGCGACAAAAGCGCGACAACGAGGAGGGCATGGATAGGCGACTTCTGGAGCAGCTGCTGCTCAGCTGGCAGCACCTGAAGGCCATTCGCCAGCAGCAGCAGTACACCGTCACTCCATACGTGTTGGCGCTGAAGCGGTGAGACTGCACAAGACATTGCTTGCTGGCCGTTCTGTGGCTAATTTCTTTTGCTTCCATTCTCCAGGAAGCAGGCGAACATTCAAGAAGACCAGGAGCACTGGCAGGCCGACCTCAGGGAAGAGCTGGCCGAGAGGGAGTATCAGTTTCGGGAGCAGCAGGAGTTGGAGCTTGGGACAACAGCTGCAGAAGAGACCAAAGAGAACGATGAGGACGCTGTAGCAAGCGAAACTGAGGGAGGAACATCGAAGGGAAGGAAGAAGAAATCGAAGAGACACATCAAGTTCAAAGGGCCAAGCTTCGACAGGGACAACGCCCTGAACGAGATCCAAGAGCGCAACGCAGCCAACAAGCGACAGCCAGGTTGGCACCACCAGCGTAATCTACTATGTAGCTGTAATCTAATATCTGAACGCACCCGCTGCAGGAGAGCCGATTCTGGAGCCAGTTCTAACGAGCAACCAGCCAGTGACTCCAATCGACCAAATCGCCGAGTAAGGTTTTAGTTGGGGTCTTAACTTGGGCCCATATGTAGCGCTGTAATGCCACTGCAGTCCACTGGAGCGTCAGAGGCGGGAGGCCATAGCGGAGCGCAGGGTCTTTCTCGTCGTCTACTTCAACGACCTGGAGGTGTGTCGGAGCGCCGAGAAGCAGTTGGACGGCCAGTTCTACGTCCACGTGGAGGAGAGCTACTCACTGCACGTCTACCACGTACCCAAGCGACTAAACGTCAAGGTGCCTACTTGGGAGAGACGAAGGCAGTAATCGTTTCTACTCTCGCAAATGAGGCCAAACAGGATTAAAGTACAGCTAATTCTTCGGGGTTGAGTTTCACCTATGTATAGGGTATATATTTTAAAGTGACTGGTTGCCATGCTTCATAGCTCTGGCCTCACACAGCCGAGAGCTGCGAAACTCGCACATGTTGTAGACCTATAATGTCCATGCTTTATGTTAAAATGTCGCTTCCGTACGTCTTCGGTAGCGGGAGTTACAGAGCGTCGCGCAAGGCGCAAAGTTGGTGCAAAACTGCCGGTGCGCGCGAGGATCCACTCCTTCTGCGGCACTCCACGAGGAGGCCTGCCTTGAAATACACAAATGCCGGCCAAATTTGCTCCGCCGTAACTCGAGCGTCTTAAACGTTACAGAGTCGGTACAAAGACCCATATTAAAGCTCATTATGTTGTCAGTAAAACGTCATGAGCCGCGCTGCAATTGCTGCGCCGCAGCCGAAGTCACGGAGCGGCAAATGTGCGCAAGTAGGGATAATAAGTACACCTTGCGCGACGCCCTGTAGCTTCCGCTACCGAAGACGTGCGGAAGCGATATTTAACATAAAGCATGGATATTATAGGACTACAGCATGTGCGAGTTTCGCAGCTCTCGGCTGTGTGAGGCCAGAGCTATGAAGCGTGGCAACCAGTCACTTTAAAATATAAACCTTGTACCTACAGTGTGTAGCAGCTGAAATTGAGTTGCAGCTGTTCAAACTTCCGAGAACCTACCTGTCAGGTTTTCGAGAAGGCGGGCAAGAAGCAGCGCGAGTGGCGAGAGCTGGCCTGTGTGGGTCTGCCCATCCCCTCCGGCGGCCAAGTGGTGCCCCTAAGCGGAGCCCTTTCCCTCGACCAGCCCTCCGCCAATTCCAACGTGGTTGAGCCCGAGTTCAGCTTCCCGGAGACCGTCCAGTTCAGCCACACGGCCATAGGAAGCGGTGGGCCCACTGTAGCAGAAGGCTACGATATGCTAATGGCAGTGGAGTTATTGATATGATTGCTGGGTCGCGGAGACTCGGCATCAATTAGTGAACAAATCAATGACCCCTTCATGGGCAACTGAAACCTCTCGTCATTGTAGGCCACCAAATAGACTTTTCGGGTCTGGAGAATTGTCGCCCTGTGGTTCCGACGACGTCAGGAGTCCTGCAGGCTCGCCTGATGTGGGGCCGGTCCAAAGACGGCGCTCCACTCGTCCCACTCCACAGCAGCCTGCTGACCAACAACGACGACCTGGACAGGTTGGTTGGACCTCTGAAACAGATCAGTCATCAGCGGCGACTTGTACAACGCAGCATAGAAGGTCCATATCATGCTCTCGCAGCAAACTGCGCGACGTCAACCCGAAGAACGCGGCTGCCATCCAGGAACTGGTGGAAATGCTGGCCTCGGCCAAGTTCGATCCCAACAACCCGGCCAACAGCAAGCTTCTCTCAGTGATCAAGGTACAACAGTAGCACTCGCTCCGTTCTATTGCTCGCTAAGCACTTCAGCAGAACTTCCACTTTCCGTGAAACCATATTCAGAACCTGGAGGCTAACCAGCAGCTGCCCTCGGCAGCTCCAGCATCAGAGAGTGGTCAGCAGACCACTGCAACGCCAGCTGCGGGAGAGCCCACCTTCCGTCTCTACCGCAAGGAGCTGGAGCTCGTCTCAGATGAGGAGTTCAACTCCAACATGCGCTTCAAACTGCTGGAGTTGCGCAGACAGCAGGTGCCCGAGTTCCGAGGTCTCAAGATGGTCCCAGCCTTCGAGAAGGACATCGACTTGAGCATATTCAAGGTTGGGAGTAGAGATGGTACTACAATTCTCGGCACACAACGCGAGCCCCAGAGAAACGGTCCCAAAGTTATTATTCAGCGCTATGAAGAGCGGCTGAAACGCGAGAAGACAGGGGTGTCGGTTACTGGGATGGACAGTCTCCGTGCCGCCGGAAGGAAGTACGCCATAATGGTGAGAAGCAAATGAATTCGCGTAGAACAGCTACCTACAGACGAATGGCTCTGATCGCAAGTCAAACCTCCAAGTTCATTCTCTGAAACATTGCGATAATCGATCGTTCAAGTTGCTTTCACGCTTGTGCTCTTCAGATAAGAACCCAGGTAGTAGAGCGCTTCTACACCACTAAGAAGGTGAAGAGCTACGAGGACGTCGTCAACGAGGTGGCCAGCCCCGGCTTCTTCCTGTGAGCTTGCCAGATCCCTTGGAATAGCTTCGATCCTAAATCACCAGTACTGGTTCTTTCACTTTCAGAACGTTGTCCAACCTGTTTGCACCCGAAGAGATCGATCGCAGTCTCAAGCCCGCAAGGGTCACCAGCGGCGCCTTGGACAGTCGCGCCAGGAAGGACCTCTCGAAGGGCGTCAAGATCCTGGTCAACATCCAGTCTGGATCCAATATGCCTGTCAGACTGCACCAAGACGCCAGCGCCACAGAGGGGCACGTCCCGGTAAGGCGGAGGTCGATAAACGAAGCCTACCGACCAGTGGCGGATCCAGGATTTTGGAATGGGGGGGGGCGAAATTTTTGAGGCCACAGGGGGGACCAAGATGCTATAAAAGCACATAAAAAAAATGTGCGCCGCAGGCGAACATTTTTGCCGATTTTAGCCTATGTTGGTACAAAAATGCTTTATAATAGCGCCGCAGGCAAAATTTTGGCCTATTTTGGTACAAAAGTGCTATAAAATAGCGCCGCAGGCGAAAATTTTTGCTCTGGAAGTGCTGCCGCGCAATTTTTTTTTCGGGAGGGGGAATGGGGGGGGGCGGTTTGGCCAAATGGGGGGGGGGGGGGGGGCAGGCGCACAACCGCCCCCCCCCCCCCTGGATCCGCTACTGCTACCGACAATAAACACGTTTGTGCGCTGTGCTCAGCCGCCCGAAGTGGAACCATTCGTGGAGGTCAGCTTCCAGAGCTCCTTTGGGAAGACCTCCACTGTTCAGGGAAGGAACCCCAACTGGCAGCAGTTGATTACACTGGACTTCAAGTAAGTCGTTTCCAGGAATATTGACCTAGAATATTCGTTTTGAATTACAGCAATCATGAACATTTGACTCAGGCCTCCAAACGAGGACTTCTCTTCCGAGTCGCTGAAGTCCATCCGGGACATCATTTGGCTGAACGTCTTCGACAGAGCTGTGACGAAGCTGCCAAGGGTAAGCATTCATTAAACGTGACTAGTCTACCGTTCTATTATATAGTACACCCTCGCGATTACTGTAGTGACGTCGGCAAAACATTCAGGACGACAGGGAAGGTACCAACACTGTTCACGAGCAAGTGGAGAAACGTTGGCTCGGCTCCATTCGGCTGCCCTTCTCCACGCTGTATTGGAATGGAAAGGTGGCACGGTCACTTCGCGTTCCATGCATAATTGACGGCGGGTGTTGTTTCTGAGATATTTATTATATCTTCAGATCGAAGGTGCCTTGAAAGTGGACGTGCCAAAGGTCTTCCTGGGATACAGCGGAGCCACCAAGCAGAGCCAAGGAGAGGGCTTCGCAGGCGACGCTTCCACGGCCACTCAACATCCCTACGTGAAGTTGTTGATGTCATTAGAACCTCCACTGCCTCTCCCTGAAACGCTGGAAGCGGACGTGGGTCGTTTCGCCGACCTCTGTTGTGTTGATCAAAGTCTAGTCAGTCTAGTGCGTCGTTGCTTTATTCAGTTTGACAGCATCGAGGCGCCATACATCGTCAAGTGGTGCAAAAGCTGGGAGCGGAAGCTGAAGGGGTTGCCGACCGGCGTTTCCTACCTCTGGTCTTGGACACCGAAGGCAGAACCGTGCGGATCTGCCGCTACCTTCGGCCCCTTCTGCCGCCGCCTGAAGTGCTGGAGACGAGGAGCGACCTGAGAAAAGGCCGCCGTCAGTAGCCAGTTGTGTGATTAGGAATCTCTGTAACACTGTGTCACAATGCCTATTGCGCTTCAGGACCTGGCGTGCAGGATCACATCATTGATTTTCCTCATCTCTGGACCCATTGCTTTTCCCCAGGGATGTGCGACGTGTGGACAGACTCCAATATTTTGAGCTGCAAAGTGGGCGTAACAGCCTCATCGTTCACATTGGCTGACCGCACAGTGGCTTTGAGACCTTCACGTGTCTGGCGACGAGGAGGAGCACGCGGTGCTGCTGCTTCTGATGTTGGCTGGCGGCGGGTCTCATCAGCCACTGCTGCTCATGGGCAGCGGTCTGCCTGAAGGCCCGCGCTCTGCATACGTTCTTGCCACGCTGCCAGCCCCTTTTGGAGAGGGTGATGGCAGCACAGTCAACGTCCTCTACAACCCCTCGGATGGCAACGCCTCCTGCCTGAGGACCAGGTGTGCCCATCACCTGCAAGGTAGATTATTGTCTATGTGGTTGTCCCTGGTTCAGTTACATATGCGTCTGCTGGCATTTCAGAGGCCTCTGAAGTCGTTGAAGCGCAAGCTTGGATGTGTGTGTGTGTGTGTGTGTGTGTGTGTGTGTGTGTGTGTGTGTGTGTGTGTGTGCGTGCGTGCGTGCGTGCGTGCGTGCGTGCGTGCGTGCGTGCGTGCGTGCGTGCGTGCGTGTGTGTGTCTGTGTGTGCGTGCGTGCGTGCGTGCGTGCGTGCGTGCGTGCGTGCGTGCGTGCGTGCGTGCGTGCGTGCGTGCGTGCGTGCGTGCGTGCGTGCGTGCGTGCGTGCGTGCGTGCGTGCGTGCGTGCGTGCGTGCGTGCGTGCGTGTGTGTGTGTGTGTGTGTGTGTGTGTGTGTGTGTGTGTGTGAAGAGGCAGTGTTGTGCCTCAGATGTTGTCGCTTATTGCACAGGCTAGCCAAGTCGCACAGATATCAGACAGAGGCAGGGCAAGGGTAGTCGTCTCTACTCGGCGACAGTAACCAACCGCACAGGCATGCCTCTAAGCATCACCGACGAGCCAAGCAGCGTGCACAATGTTACAGATTCCCCCAGGCCCCAAACACCTAGAACCTTCTGCAGCAGTGGAATGCAATCAGACATATATAAACACAGTCAGAGGCTTCCATCCACTCACCAGGAAGCTGGAGGCGAGCAGTAGGCAGAGGAAGAGGGCGTTGTTGTAGAAGAGGGCGAAGGTGGTCGCCTCGTGGTCCGCCACGTCGTTCTTCTTCCACAGCACCTGCAGCACAGACACAGACGTTTCAGCCCGCAACCGAGTTGACCAAAACGCAAAAATTCCGATTTCAGCGATCTACAGTATCCCAATCCTTTCTCCCTCACCCTCTCGTCCTTCTCCTGCTTGGTCATGGCCCGATTGTCGGCCAGCTGCCGGTTCACCTCGCGAGTAATAGCCTCCGAGCGACGCTGGGCGATCCTGTGTCACGAATTTGACGCAAATTTTTACACAAAACGTCATCAAATTTGCAGTTCTCACTTGTGCTTGAGGACGAACTTGACGTTCTTGTAGGAGAAGGCTAGAAGCCAGGTGGCCGCCGCCACGCAGGCCACCCAGAGAATGGCGCTGTCCTGGAAATGAGTTATTATTCCACAAATTTCAAAAATATTCAAATGAAATTCTTAAAAAATACCTTGGGTTCCATCTGATGGACGCGCCAGAAGAGCCAGAGCGGCAGCGTCGAAACAATCAGCGCGTTGCCATAGAACAGTGCCGAGCTCTTAGTGGTCACGTTTCGGGAGAAGTCCTGAGGATCATGGCAAAGCAAAACCGCATGGTATATTCAGCAAAATTTGTAATTGGGGTCAGAAGCTCAAAACCTGCAACAGCAACTCCTCCTCTTTCGTCAGCTTCTTGGCAGGCATTCTCGGAGGTAAAATTTTTTGACAAATTCCCCTTTCTTCGACGTTTGACACACTTCCTTCCAGACTCCACTCTCGATCCCGACCTGTATTTGACCGCTCAGACCAACATCGAACGCGCCACACTTACTAAGCAAATTTACTCTATACCGTATGCTCGACAAACTGCGGAGTTCTAAACAGAACATTTGTTCCGCAGGCTAGGCGCCGATTCAATATGCCGCGCGAATAGCCTGCTTGGAATACCGTGGGAGGGGGGTGGGTTGGGGGGGGGGGGGGGGTGGCAAAATGATAATGTGCCACTGTCTTGTTCTCGTGTCACAATATCGTACATGAACTGCTGAAACGTGCTAAGTCACTTCGACCACGGAACCGCTGAGGCAAACAGACATGTGTTATATGTACTACAATGTGTACACGAAAAGACCGTATGGTGCGCCCCAGTTATGCAAGTTACGGTCTGTAGTCTGTACTGTACCTATTCCATCGAAAGCAAGCGCGTACCACCGGCCTGACAAATAGCCTAATAATCAGGAAGAAGTTTCGTTGCCGTCCGGACGCCCATACATGGCAACGGAAGACCTCTGGGAGGATGCCTCTGACAGGGGCATCAACTCCCGACTGTTGGGATACGCCTCAGCCAATTCTCTGATCCGTTCGAAGCGGCACGCCGCCAACCCACACGCGCGAGATTCGGAAGTGCGGTGCGCTTCCCACGAGCGGTTGCCGTCTTCTCCTCCTTCTTCTTCCTCCCCAAGTCGTCTCTGGAGGCTGGACAATGAGACCCTTGTGGAGATCGAACTCGCGTCGGCCGCCTCCTCGATCGCCTGGGGAGAACCGATGAAGTCGGGCGTCGGCGCGAACGGCGTCTCCTCTCGACCTGCATGCAGACCTGCGCAATACACGTACCGTTAGTTTCACTCAGGCGCTCAAGTTCTTGAACCTGGAATCCTTGGCAGGGGTAGCAGCCTGTTGGCGTCGCTTGTTCGGTGAGGTCCGAGGCGCGTCGTCCCTCTCATGTAGACCCACAGATCCTGGGACAATCCGTTGTAGAAGCGGCTCCATTTCTGCCAGAGCGGCAGACGCTATTGCGCTCTTGTGATCCCAGATAAAGGAGGTAACTCCAATGCTTGCCCATACCTTGTTCTTCCTCAGGTAATGGGCGATGACGCCGGCCGAAGCGACCAACAGAAGAAGCAGCATGATGCAGAGGACTATTGTCGACACGTGGAGCGGCGTCACGCCGGCGTCTGGCACTTGACGTGGCGGGTCACTGAACGGGCCCCATCCCTTGTTGCCACGGAATCGCACCTGCAACGGCGATGGATGGGCAACAAAGGAACGCACGAGTAGCTGTCAAGTTTCTCGTCACTTACTCTGATGTACTGGAATGGTTTGACCACCTCTGAAAGTGGAATGCGTACGACGTCACCACTCGTGCGACAATCGTGTCCCTGCGTTCCCAAAGGAACCGTTGTATACCGCAAAACGGATGAATTGTCTGCGAAACAGCTCTCAACTGCGCACTGCTGAATTTCTGCTTCTAGCAGCATCCCAACGCAGTCGGCAGGTGGAACGGTCGCCAAGATGTGCCCTCCGAATAGCTGAATGACAGAAGGCTTGTCCACATGACAAACATACACTCAAAACCCTACAGTACTACTACGTCCCCAAGCGCTCTCACCTGTACACTGTTTGGCGCCAAGGGTAGACCTTCAGGCGTATTCGCTGTTGTTGTGGCTATCACGACGCACGAATGTTTCCCTAAATGCTTTTGTTGCTCGCCGGATAGACGAAACACAACTTACAAAACTGTGGAATGCTGTGCATCCTAGAATAAGTATTCAACACCTTTCACACTGTATGAGCCCTGGTAGTCCATCGCGAGCGAAAAGCGATAGCGACGAAAATGCCGAATGCGCGCCGATTTGCCGGCGTTATTTCGCCGCCCCCCAGGGCGGCGAGTATATATGTTACGTCCAGTTTCCGTATTCGTCCAGAATCCGTATATACGGATTCTGGACGCTGCGCTGTCCAAAATCCGTATATACGGATTCTGGACGCCACGCTGTCCAGAATCCGTATTGGAGGAAGGCGCAGGCCTATATACGTTTTCTGGACGTCCAGAAAACGTATTCGAGTGAATGCGTGCAAGGGGCTTACTCCAGCCTGAGCAGGAGGTGAAGTATACGGTGGAGTGTTCACCCCACTTACAGTTTGCACTAAAACTCGGTCGTCATCGCGCCTGGCGGGTCTCAGCTGAGGCTTAGCGCGACCACCAACTTCAGGGCGCGCTCCGCGCGCCCTGAAGTCGGTCACCGGTCGCGTTAAGCCTAAGCTTCGACCCGCCAGACTGCGACGCCGACTGACTCTTGTGATCCGTTTCTGGGCGCAGGGCGAGCCTAAGCATAGCCTGATTTCAAAGGAAAATCACACTTGCAAAGAAAATTGCACAGTTATGTAACTTAAAGGCTAATATTTTTCGGCGCTTTTAATTTTATTCTAGAGCGCTTATACAAGTCAGAACGCGCTTTTGATTTTGAATATGCAACTTTTGAGTGCGAATACAGTTTTCGCTTATAAAGCGCATTTAAAATCGCAGGCAGGAGATCGTAGCCCTGAGTCTAGGCTAAGCATACTAGGCGGAGATCGTAGGCCTGAGCAGGCGGACATCGTAAGCCTGAGCAGGAGGAGATCGTAGGCCTGAGCCTAGGCTAAGCATACTAGGCGGAGATCGTAGGCCTGAGCAGGCGGAGATCGTAAGCCTGAGCAGGAGGAGATCGTAGGCCTGAGCCTAGGCTAAGCATACTAGACGGAGATCGTAGGCCTGAGCAGACGGAGATCGTAGGCCTGAGCCTAGGCTAAGCATACTAGGCGGAGATCGTAGGCCTGAGCAGGCGGAGATCGTAGGCCTGAGCCTAGGCTAAGCATACTAGGCGGAGATCGTAGGCCTGAGCAGGCGGAGATCGTAGGCCTGAGCCTAGGCTAAGCATACTAGGCGGAGATCGTAGGCCTGAGCAGGCGGAGATCGTAGGCCTGAGCAGGAGGAGATCGTAGGCCTGAGCCCAGGCTAAGCATACTAGGCGGAGATCGTAGACCTGAGCAGGCGGAGATCGTAGGCCTGAGCAGGAGGAGATAGTAGGCCTGAGCCTAAGCCTAAGCCTTAGACTAAGCCTGAATCTAATACTGACTTTAAATCAAATTCATATGTTTACAGCTGCATCTTCCTCTCAAAAAGTTAAAAGCGCTTTGTTCAATTTCAAAAGCGCTTTCTTCATTTTCAACAATTTTAAACGCGCATTCTTCAAAAATTAAACGCGCAATTTTTATTTTAAGCGCTCTGAAATGAAAAGCGCTTTCTTCGAAATATAAACCGGATGTAACAGATTAAAAGCGGCGAATATTTGTCCCCTAACTTAAACACAACGGCTCTCGCCCGCCCACCCAAGTCGCGCATGCACTTCGCGAATACGGATTCTGGACGTCCAGAAAGCGTATACGAGTGTTCGACCGCGCGCCTTTCTCGAATACGGATTCTGGACAGAACGGCGTCCAGAATCCGTATATACGGATTTTGGACGGCGCAGCGTCCAGAATCCGTATATACGGATTCTGGACAAATACGGAAACTGGACGCGACATATATACGGACGCTATTGTCTGTTCGTTCCTCTGTCTGTCTGTCTGTGTGTGTGTACGGAACAACTAGACATGACGGTTAGTGCCATCCGATGGAGTCGAATGCGCTGAGTAACGTGCCGTTGTCCGTTTCTGTTGCTAATTTCGCTATTTCGAGATATTTACAATTAAAATATGAAAATGTCAAAAATGACACTTTTATTTACAGGTCGTATCGAGAAAGTTTTTGCTGAAATGGAAAGGGCATAAGACGCGATGAATTTGTAACATAGTTTCGGATTTTGGAATTCACGAAATTAGGGATATTTTCAAGGTTTTTGTCAAAATTCCCAAATTTCGACAAATTCAAACAGCTTAAATTTCAAAATTTCTTTGCACGGATGTATCGATCATAGTCTGCCAAGTATTCAGCAAATAGTTTCAGCGAATATAATTAACGAAATTTGGGATATTTTTAAGGATTTTGTTAAAATCCACAAATTTCGACAAATTCAAACAGCTTAAATTTCAAAAATTCTTTTCACGGATGTGTCGAGCATAGTCTGCCAAGTATTTGTCAAATAGTTTCAGATTTTATAATTAACGATATTATTGATATTTTTAAGGTTTTTGTCAAAATTCCAAAATTTTGACAAATTCAAACAGCTTAAGTTTCAAAACTTCTTTGCACGGATGTGTCGAGCATAGTCTGCCAAGTATTTATCAAATAATTTCAGATTTTATAATTAACGAAATTAGGGATATTTTAAAGGTTTTTGTCAAAATTCCAGAATTTTGACAAATTCAGACAGCTTAAGTTTCAAAACTTCTTTGCACGGAAGTATCGAGCATAGTCTGCCAAGTATTTAGCAAATAGTTTCAGCGAATATAATTAACGAAATGTAGGATATTTTCAAGGGTATTGTCAAAATTCCCAAATTTCGTCAATTTCAAACAGGTGAAATTTTATAATTTCTTTACATGGTTGTGTCGGGCATAGCCTGCCAAGTATTTAGCAACTCGTTCTAAGATTTATAATTAGCGTCTTTTGGGATATTTTTAAGGTTTTGTCAAAAGTCTCAAATTATGACAATTTCAAACAGCTTAAATTTCACAATGTCTTTGCGTTGATGCATTGGGCATAGTCTGTCAAGTATTTAGCAAATAGTTTCTGATTTTATAATTAACGAAATTTGGGATATTTTTTGTTAAGATCCTCAAATTTTGACAATTCCAAATAGCTTAAATTTCAAAATGTCTTTGCATAGTTGTGCCGGGCATAGTCGCCAAGTACATATTTGGTAAATAGTTCTAGATTTTATAATTAAAGAATTTAGGTATATTTTCAAGGCTTTTGTCAGAATTTATCAATTTCGACAATTTCAAGCAGCTGAGATTTCAACATATCTTTGTGTAGATGCATCGAGCACTAATTCCAAAAGAATATGGCGTCGTCCCATTTATACCCTTTTAATAGGGCGTCGTCCCATTTATACCCTTTTCAATAGGGCGTCGTCTCATTTAGACACTTTTATTGCACTGTGTACCTGCGGCGAATTTCTCTGATCCATTTATGGATCAGTTGCCACAATTAAAAGCGCAAAGTGTGCCTGCGGCGAATCTTCTGATCCATATGTGGATCAGGTACCACGAACAAATCCAAGACCAATTGCGGCTATACCCCACCAGATTGTCGGCTAAATGTCTAGCGGCACTTCACTATCCAGTGCACATTTTCGCGCACACGCTCTCAAGTTTACACTGATGCCAACGTGGTGCCACAGTTTTTAGACAAAGCTTGTTCAGAAGAAGGGAGGTCCTGATGGTAACATTCAAGCGCCGCTGCCGCGTTGTCTGGCTGAAGTCTAACTCGGACAGTCGAACCACGTCACGGACGGAAAATCCCGTATGGTACAGAGGGGACGAGAAGCCTTCGGCCGTTGCACACCGCCTTCTTCTGGAATTTCAGTTACCCTAAGTCCAGTTCACATTTAATTAAGTTTTACTAAAAACGTCACATCTGCTATACCATGCGCTCTCGGAGGCAGAAAAATTCAGACCCTATAGGATTTTCAATTTTCCAGACATTGTTGAAATGTTAGACATTCGAGAGTTATGATGACATGACACGCCGTATTCAAGTGAACTACAACGCACATTATGTCACAGCACGACTTTAAATTTGCAACCGCTCACCCCCACTTCAGCGGTCTCCGACTATGGTCTCTGACTTGGTCGATGCCAAAGCTAGCGTCCCCCGGATTATACGGCAAGCCCATAAATAACGGTCGCGAGAAAGTCATGTTGATGTATGCCAGGTTTTCACTAATCGTCAGACTTTGTATCCTGCCAATGTCGCTTCCCAGACAAGCTTTTGACACAAGCCAGTGGCGGCCGCTGCCGCAACGCCGCTCCCAATCCAATGAGTATTCGACTCCGAGAGAACAGTTGGCCTCCTTGGAAGAGTAACATAGGTATCTTTAAAGGCACGCGAAACAAGAAGCAGGTATGGTGGCCTTGCTTACACCTCTGTCCTCTGTAGTGTAGTGGGATGTTGCGCTGCGCTATCGCAATAACTACTAAAATACCGTATACCTATACCGCGTTGTGCCGTGTTTCTACGGGCAAATAATATCGGTTGTATTTGGTAGGTACACACGCGCTTGTTCATGCAATGTAGGTACTGTAGCTATCCCAGTCTCACCCACGAGTCCCGGATTGGGTGTGGATGTCGACTGAGAGCGGGACAGCCGATCTCGCAGAGGGCGCCGACAAATCCCCTGCGGCACTGGCAGCGGCCGTCGACGACCGAGCCGTTGTTGAAACAGAAGCTCTTTGGTTGTTCGATGGCGCAGACAGGACCCGCCTTGGCGCCTTCCAGGGAAATTCGATTCAGGCGAGACACCATCGCTTCCACGTAGGTGAATCGGCCGTACTGCCACCCGTGGGGAATCTCGACCCGCTCCTTCGACGCGGCGCCACGAACGTCGACGCAGGCCAGGCGAGTGGAGCAGAGCAGACAAACTGCCACTTCACGACACGTTAACATACTCTTTGGATCGTCGCACTTCGTACGGATGTGGTTGCTTGCCCTCTAGGTAATGTTGATCCTTTCTCGTCTGCTACAAGTCATCGCTTTTGATGCGCCATCAAGTGTGGCGAAATGGTGCGGAAGTAGCGGATGTCAAACACCCATCAATGTTGTCATTATTATGTAGCGCTGAAGATGCATACAGTAATCCATGTTTTGCGCGTTTTAGAACTGAGTGATGTTTTGGAACAACGAGTGAAGATTGCAGAGCGCGCCATGCGCACAGCAGCCGCTTCCATCCTGAGATTTCGATAGGGTAAGGAATTTCGTTCAGGAACTCAAACAATAGTATCTACCTACGTGGCAACAGTTCATTTCAGCGCCTTCACACGAAGAATACGGTGGACATGTGACGCACTTAGTAGCGCCAAAGAGGTGATAACCTTGAGCTATAAAGGTTATGCCCATAAACACGCAAGCTGCGCTCTGTAGGTCAGGCCTTTATGGCACGGTACTGCACCTATCCCAGTCTCTCTAAGGTGTAAGAAAGGTCGCCATTCAGAACTACAAAAGTTGGCGACTATGCATCGCCTTCATGATCATATTCAATTTATTTATATGCCAGTGTTATTGCACTTTGTTGTTTTGTGGCCGCTTTCAGTTCCAAGCAGACCAAACCGTTTCTTCCACATGTCATTAACCACTGAGGACTGCTCAGGCAAGTTTAGTTGGCAATGTATGAGGCAAGTTCAGCAGTAGTAGTAGTAGCTCAAAGCAATTCTCATTTCAGAAGCAATAAAACATAATACCGAAAACTATACTTGGTGAAACACCAGCTGTACTAACCCGCGTTTTACCATGTACAGTAGGTCTCTTGCAGACGGCGTGTATGCCTCGGTCGAAGCGCAGCTAACACCCAGGCAATTCGTCACCGACATCGGAATCCGCTTCTGGGGCAGTGCCATTCTGGCCCTGCGTTTCGAGCCTAGGACCGCCCTCGCGCCGCTGGTTCGCAACGCGACCAAGGAGGACGTGGCCAGAGAGTTCGTCTTTCGCCAGAACCTCACGATCGACCCCGCGACCGACGCCCTGTTTTGGCCCATGTAAGTCTGGAATAGCCAGCAGGCGACTGCCGTCTCGACGGCCATTGTTTGGTCGATCAGGCCGCCGTCGTCTAGAAGCGATCGGCTGATGCGTCAGGCAGTGGCGATGGCTTTGGCCGTCTTTTCCCCAAGAAGCAGCGATTGGCCTTGGCAGACGCATCAGGCGATTGGCGGTTTGACGGCAATTGACTGAACATGGCAGCTACTAGCAACGTTGGCAAGTCGTGGTGTGACAATCTTGGTGTCATCGTTGATAGCAGTTGACCTAGTGTACTGCCATTGCGGCGAAGAGTGGTGCAGTATCGGTCAGAGCCAACGCTACAATTGGCCCCGGATCAACGATCCGGGACTCTCAGCGCCCCAATAGAGTCCTGGGGCGGTTGGAGCGTGTCTGCGACGATGTGCAACTCAAGAAACATAGCGTAACGTTTTCACACCGTTCAGATTCCCTAGGAACTGGGTGTCAGGGAAGGATCTGAGCATGGCCGAGTCTATCCTCTCTATTCTTCAATACGGAGCCGTCTTCGAGGCGATCCGTCCGCAGTACTTCCACCGCTCGCGTGGAACGGGCGTGGACCAACTGGTCTATCATCTGATCGACACTTTCTCAAGAAATGAGGTAGTGTAAGTTTAGTAACAGTGAAGTAAACCAGCCAGTGCGCACACCAGATAAGTACCTATAAATTTTGTGCGCGTTGAACAGACCTTGACTGTCCGGTGGAAAGGCGCAATGGAATTCCTGGGGGTAGAGTTGGTCTGTCTCACGATCGACGTGACTTGCTCTGAGGCAAAACTGGAGATTCCAATAAACGAGAACGTATTCTCCCAGCACCTCAGAGTCATGTATCACAACAAGCTTCTGTCGCTGGACGGGAGGCCAAGTGACCCTGTGCGTCACTGTTGGAACAATGGACGTCTGGTCAATGGCGGAGTCTGTGAATGCCCTGAGGGCTTCCACGGCGCCGTCTGCCAGTTCCCTTGTCGATCGCAAGATAGAGCAGAAGTCGAGGTATGCTACCCAGTACCCACCCATGGCGTGCGACTGGTTGGGCGGGTGCTGAGTGAACCATGTCAAAGGCGTGAACAGTCTACAGTCGGCAAAACCATATTTCGACTTTATAAAGATCTTGAAAATGTCGTCATAAAAATTGGCACCAATTTCACACCCTGTCACAGTCACGATTGATACTTTATTCAGAAGGAGTGCAGTCCAGATTCCCCGTCGGAGAAGCATTCGGACGCCTGGTACGCCAAGTGCAGCTCCAATCTGTTGTGGTTCCACGAGTTCTGTCTGAAGCAAGGGCCAGAGCTGGAGCTGGCCATTCGGCTGAGCGAAGACCTGTCCAGAGCCTTTGTCACCTTTGAAGATCCGCCGGCCGCGATGCGCATGCTGTTCTACGCGGACACCACACTGATGACAGACGTCACAGATGTAGACAGCGGCCGGACGAGGGTGGCACGCGCTTTGCTTTGCATGAAAGGAACTGTTTCAGTAGCTCTCTGATTTTGCAGTACAGTGTAACGGTTATGGTACATGCTCTCTAGGCCAGAGCGACAATCACGAATGTCGTCTGCAGACGGAAATCTCCTCAGTAGTCTAGTCCTAGGCTATTATCTGTCAGGACGGAGTTTATCAAAATATGTCACAGTTACGTCTATGCAACGCACGCGTCCCCAGGAAGGTTACTAGCTACTCAGCTCGGCGTAAAGCCGGTTCACAGATGGCAGTGCACCACTTCGCTTTGGAAGGGGTCTATCTGCGGCCCTACAGAAGCTACCTTTTCAACGCCTCTGTCTACTACTTCTATCGAGGCCCTCGCCATCCGGTGGAGAAAGAAGCGCGCTACTTCATTGGTCACGCTCTCGTAAAGACCAAGCAGACAAGACCCTTGCAGCCTAGAAACGCCTTTGTGCGTGAGGACGGTCTGGAATTGGTCTGGAACGTCCCAGTGGAGGAGTGCCACGGGCCCATAGTCAAAGCGAAACTCGGCGGGAGGGAGGCTGCAGCTGCAGTGGTGTGGGAGGGCGACTTCTCGCCAGGCGTCGACTGTCGCCGACCGTCCCAGTCGCTGCTGCGCGCCCGCGCCGACGTCAGAGGATTCGACGGCCAGACGCTGCAGGTCACAATCGGTGGCGGTGAACTGATGCTGCAGTTCGCAATTGCAGCTCATTCCATTTCAGCTATGCCAAGCCACGAAGGCAGGTTATGGGGAATGCGCCGACCTGACTGTGGACGTGGCGCGGACTCCGCTGTACATAACGGCCACAATCACCTTGTCTGCAGTAGGCGTCTTCGTGCTTGGGGTAGCCGTTGCGATTCTGCTCGTCCATCTGAGGAAAGACACGGTACAGTAGGTCTCCACACAATAGGCGTCACCACTACATATGTAGGTACACTAGGGTTGTTCAGAACAGACGTCGCTATCACAAGGCGTGGTGCGACTTCCTCTACAAGGTGAAGCTCAGCTGGGGCAATCACCCGCCGCCGCCTTTCAGTCTGCCGCCGCTCCCGCCAGCAGCTGTTGAGACCACGCCCGACTACCACCCTCTGACACGACCTCCTGAAGAGTCTGAGCAATGCACAGTATACGAGCCCAGTCCGGATGACTCGGCAACTGAAGGCGACCGTGACTCTGCCCACTCGAAAGAGACGACGACCGTCGAGGTCCATCAGGAATATGACCAGGGTGACCAATACAAACTCATTATAGTTTCAGTTTCAGTTTCAGTTAAAATTATGGTGCTGGGTGAGTTTCAGTTTCAGTTACAGTTTCAATTATGGAATCCGCGCGAGTTTCGATTCAGTTACTGAAACTGGGTTTCAGTTATTGAAGGTTCAGAAAGTTACAACGAATTGCTCAAAATCATTCCTGTGGGATGAAATTTGGTAGACAAAGAACGATTTCTAAACTTGTAAAGGCGTCCTTGCATATTTGGCCCCTATAAACAAAACGTCCACATAAGTAGAAGAAATCGGCTAGAATTTTATAAAAATCTGCTGAATTTCGGCAAAATTTGACATTCAAATAACTGAAACTAAACTGTGAGTTTCAGTTTCAGTTTCAGTTTCAGTTACGGAATCCGCGCCAGTTTCGATTCAGTTTCAGTTTCAGTTAACTGATTGTAACTGAAACTGAAACTGAAACTAGTTTAAGTTTCTGTTGGCCACCCTGAATATGACCCTCTTCTCTGGATGGAGAACGTCTGCGACAACGACGACAGTGCCGGCGGCTACACGTACATCGACTAGTGGATTCAGTGCGACCAGTGTTTGTACGTAGGGCTGAGCTGCGACGTGTGAGAGGACGCGGCGAGGTACAGTACATGCATACATACTTGCATTTCAATTGCGGCACCTGTCGAACTTTTGCGTGCTCGTTTGTTCACTGTACTTATAGAACTGGGTACCTACTCTGCGGCTGAGGGTCGACGGAAGAAAGACCGTTTCCGATTACAGTACTTGCTATTGGTAGCCGCTTGTGTCAGGCATATCTTGAATCATGCATGTGCGTGCCATTGAAGCTCTGATGACAATGGAATGGGTACGCACGAACCCCCGCTTCCGGTCCATTTATTCACCCACTCGGTCATTACCTATGGCTGCGTGACACAAACTCTGGTAGAATGCACAGGCTAAATCCGTCATCATAGAAACTAATGATTCGCATTGTTGGTGCAGCGGTGACTGCGGACGACAATACTCAGCTAGCGGTACAGGTTCAACCATAGAGTATTGATGTCAGCGCCGTTGGCACTGCCGGTAGCGCAATTATCTAGTTGCCCTTGCCTGCTACGCAGATCGTTTGGTGGCCGAAACTTGAATGGATTGTTGGCTATCGCAGCAGCTCGTCACTTGTTTTGATCGGCGCCGCCAGTCACTAGCAGTGAGACAGCAGCAGCGAAATATTCAGGCTGTGTTTGACTACTAACTTATTGATCTTAGCAACGAACCAAAAGTCGACGATGACTCGCCTTCCACTTCTGTTGCTGGCGGTTTGTGCCGTCGCGGCTTACGGTGCCGTTGTGGACAAGAAGAAGTGCATGCAGCGCTACGACCAGGCCGTGCTGCAGATCTATGCCTGCCTCAAGACGACACTGGCCAATTCACAGGTGCAGGGAATGTTCCAATGGAATCCGAGGTCACAGGCACACCTGGCCAGCATTCTCGTTTTGCTAAGCTTAAAGACTGCTACATATGTGAAGCCATATGGTGTATGCCAGTGAATGCGAAAACGACAGAACCTCAGGTGCCATTGGGGAGCCAACGACAACTGTATGTATGCCCTACATGGAGGGGAGTGGCGATTATTTGGCGTACCTATTCACGGCTACGTTGATGCTTACATAATCCAATAAGCCGCCCTCCTTGTCACGACCTTCCTCCAGGGCATGCCGCCTGAAGTGGAAGTAGGGGGGGGGGGAGGCTTATTGGCGTATTGACGGTGCACTGCCTAGTAACCCCCCCCCCCCCCCCCCCCTCCACCTCCCTCACCCACCATCCAAAGAGCGGGGCAACTAATCACACAACCCCTCTCCATTCCAAAGGACCGCGTCGTCTGCCTGGCGAAGGGTCTGAAGGAGGCGGCCGAGGCGCGCGTGGAAGGTCTTCGCTGCCTGAGGGGCAAGATGGTCGACATCGCCAAGGACGCCGACCGCTGCGTCAAAGACGCGAAAACCGACGCCGACCTCCTGGAGTGCATCCTCGCCGCGGGGGGCGGCGTCGACGAGAAGACCAAGAACTACTACAAGCCGCCCAAGGTGGAATGAGCGAACAGTGATTTGAAAGGCTGGGTTGGGGAAGGGGTGGTTTATTTATTTATTTGTTTATTTATTTATTTATTTTTGGTTGCGCTTTATTTCGGGGTTTGGTGTACTCGAATCGCGATTTCGTGGTTGATGAGGTCTTTCCAATGCGAGGCGAATGCCCGCGCGGCGATGGCACAGTTGCCAGTGGCCTAGCTAATTAGCTGATGGGTGAACGCACCGCTGTTCTGATTGAGTTGTCAGTCGCAAAACTTCATCTGCACGACGAGACGACACGACACGACACGCCACCACTCGTTGAACAAGGGAAACGTGCAGGAGAGCCTGCAGTGAAGCACTCCGACCCGAACGGGAGAAAGCAGACCGCCACTCACTTATCATGAGAAATAAGGCCGATTTCCGCCCAAAGGTTCTCCACAAATTCCGCCCGCGCGCGAGTTTCAGAGTACGCGTATTCCCTCCACCGTATGTACCGGCGCGCAGCAGAACTCCACCGAAATCCTGTAGACCAGGCCGAATTGAGTCCAAAATGCGCCATTTCGCTTCGATTCAACCAGTAGTAGGCAGCTAAGATTCGGGGCTGCGCCAATCGCAGACTCGCCTTGCCATTTTGGACCGGAAGAATTGACAGTTCATGCGCAAATGCTTACTTCACCACGCCGCCTTTCCACACTGCATTTCCTTCAATTCAGAAGTTTGAATGCGCGCGCAAATTTAAGTTGCAAATAGTTTGAGGAGAGTACAGTAAAAGTTGCATTCTAATTTGAATTTCGGCATTAGGAGAGTGGCTGTTTGATGGCAAAATCGACACAAATTGGAGAAACCAATAGCGAATTCGCGTTCCTCGCCGCGAAATACCCTAGAATCGACACTTCAACTGTACAATTACCACACTTTCAGTTTCGTCAACGTAGGGCTACGGTAGGTCGATTTTCGACAAAAACTCGCCAATTTTGATCCGAAACGCCAAAATAACGCCAGATTCGGCATCAGCGACCTCGAAAGCACCGGCATCGACTCCAACATTGATTTTGACCACCCGGGTGGAAATTCGAATTTTGGACGCGGCCGGGGTACGGTAGCCAAACAAATATTTTTGAAAATCGATTCCGGATCAGTTTTCAACGGGGAATCGCGTGGTGCAGTCCATTTGGCCATAAATCATCGCAATCGGGCGCTAAAACGGCCGAAAGTCAAAAATTGGAATTTTCGACCCCCGACGGAGACCCGTTGGCAAATCAGAACTCAAGATTTCCGCGGCGGATTTCAGAGATTTTGGTCTTAAACGAAAGAGAACATGATAATCTTGCCGATTTGAGATATCTGGCCCGATCCAACAACTCCCTGATTTACTAGGATTTTTTAAAGGCAAATTTTTGTCAAAAAACCACTTTCGGCTACCGTAACCCGAGAACGCGTCGGCCGATTGGCTCGGGATTTTTTTTCCGCAAACGCTCTCGTAGAGGGCTATAACATATCCAAAGGGCGTCAAAATCGACCGACTATTCCAGAAATTCCAGCTGGGTGAACACCCTCGCAGTAAGTAAAAATTCAAATTTTTGAATTTTTCTCAAAATTTTCCCACTACGCGAAAAAAACGAAGGCCCGAGCACCCCTAGTATCCCTCGAGAGCTATCGATTAAAAAAAACCCCGTCCAAATCGGGTGAACCACGCGCGAGAAATCTTGGGGCAAAAAAGTTAGTCGGTGTCAGCTCCACTATAGCACTCCGCCCCTTTTGGGGTCGGAGTGCTAAAAACTCACACAAAACAGACAACGCAAAAGAACGTAACCCAAACCAGTGTGCAAGATTGTGCCGTACATGCATACACTGCAGGTATGTACCTACTTACCTACGCGAAATAATCATCCAAAGAAGCAATGGCTGACAAGCTGGCAGGTCGCTTCGTGGAACTGAGACGTGAAATCCTTCACGGGTAGGGCGCAACTGGGGTGTCGCCTTTCGAGGTGGCTCGTCACTCGCTCCTCAGAGACCATTGAGCCGAAGTCGCAGCCTTGGACGGGGCACTGGAACAGGGTCTTGTTCAGGTGGCAGCGCCAGACGTGCTTGGTGGCACTGTCGTCCTCGTCGGCCGTCTGGAATGGACCCAGAATATGGCATTTCTGTATAATACGCATGCAGTATGAAGCGTTCATTGCGCACCGATTTGCAGAACGCGCAGAACGGAAAGGACGACTTCTGACTCTGAGTGTCCGTTCCAGTACCAGTGTCGCTCCACGACGGCTTGTCCGCTGAAACGTTTCCTCACTGACAGAACTCCATTACGCAAATCAGGCAAGGCCGATTTTGCCACCTTTTGGCTCAGGCAACGCCACCTCGCCGAAGCATCTCGACCTCAAAGACAAGAGCTTCTCTTGGTTGAATGAGCTCTTGACAACGACACCTTTCACACCTCTGTGCGCCTGTTCAATGTGACGTTGCACCTTGGCCTCCGAGCGCTTAGGGGAGAATTTGCAGTCCTTCACCGAACAAGTGAAGACCTGATCCATGTGGACGTCAGAAATGTGCGCGTCGGCGCAGTCGAATTCAACTGACGCGCTGCATTCTAAGCAAAGTAGCGTTTGCGAAGGGAGCGCGCTATCGTTCTCTTCGCACGATGGAGGAGACGCCTCTTTGCGAACACGGCGCCGTTTCGCTACCGGCGGGTCAGCGGCCGTGTCACGGAGCTCCGTCCGTGCCCAAAACCGCTCTAGGACTGAGTCTGAACAATGGGCATCCACAGGAACTTCTGGAGTAACAAACACCTGTAGCTGCAGTTTTCCACCTCTTTCGCTATCTGAGCCGTCTTCTGCCGGCTTATCTGCAGAACTTCTCGATCGGAAAGTGAGCTGGCCCAGCTCACTGAACAGCGAATTGCAGTGGCCCTCCCTCAGCCGGCTGCTCGACAAATTCGTCACTTCACCAAGGTTGGGACTCTGAACAAAGACATGTGGGACAACTGCACTGTCATTTGAAGCAATTTCAGCATGAGAAATCGACCTCGTTTTGTGCTACGTGGGATGGACACTCTGCGGATTCGGGTTCTGGAGGAAACGACTCTGGAACTGAGGCATCGCTCGCGTCTCTGTCAGTGGTCTCGCAAGGAACCTCTGAAGCCCCTTGGTCATGTGAGACGGTACTTCCGCCAGAAGCAGGGCTGCTCAGGGTGCTCTCACTGCTATCGCTGGCCCTTCGTTCCACATGTGCAGCATCATTGGGCACAGGCTCTGGCAAAGCGACACTACCGCTTTCAATGGCGCCGCAGAGCCTCAAAGATGCCCCTTCGTCATTTCGGGGCTCTTCTGGAACATGCTGCTTTCCCTTAGGCTTTGCGTCAGGGTTTTTTTTTTCGTCCGAGATCTAGGCGTATGGCGTACGCCTAGCCAAAAATTTTAGGCGTATTTCCCAAAATTTTGTCGTACATGCAAAATTACAGCGAAAAATAAGTCCACAAACGTAACCAAATCAACCGAAATATCGCAACATTCTACACTGATTGCAACGAAATCTGCTTAAATGAAGGTAAAATCAACAAAAAATCTTCACGGATCGCTTCAACAGCAAATTTTGAGCCTGAAATGAACCGAAATCGTTCAAAATAGCGCCGCAGGCGAAATTTTTTTTCAAAATAGATTCCTTCTGCTGAAAAAGTCCTCTATGGTAGACTTCCAGAGCTGAATTTCTAGGCGTAAAAGTTTACGCCTAGTCAAAATTTCTAGGCGTATTCCAGAAATTTTGGGCGTAAATACGCCCAATATTACGCAAAAAAAAACCCAGCTTTGCGTCCCCATTCGCAGTGGCGGTGACTTCACCAATTTGAGTTTCGGCGGTGACGTATGACGTCACGCGACTATCCGCCTTGCGCTTGGGAAAGCAGCGCCTCATCAGCCTCTTGAACTGCTGAATCGACAACGTCAAACCTACATTTCAACGATGTCACGGACTCCCTCCATGTTCAGGATAAAAGACGACCTTGTTGTACAAATGTTGCATGAGAACCACGCCACGACTCTCTGGCCTCGAGTCGTGGGCCACCTTCATGTGACGCGTCACAATGTAGGCGCCATAGATCGAAGAGTAGGGGCAAAGAGAGCACTTCGCCAGCGGCTTCTTCAGGTGCACCTGGTAGACGTGGTTCTGAAGCGGGCAGTCGGTGTGGAAAGCCTGCATGAGGCTGTTCTACTCGTGCAATCTCACCTTCTCCTCTCCAACATTCACCACCTTCGAGCAGAGCTGGCACTGGGTAGTGGAGTGTGTCACTTGCCCCATTTCGAGTTCCATTCTCCTCAATTCGCGCTTCCGCTTCAACCCCAGAGCTGTCAGCATCAGCTCCATCTCCTGGCCCAGGCGAGGGTCGTCGTCCTTTGGCATGCTGGCAGCCCTCTTTGTGTCCCAGAGATGCTTCTCTGTCTGGCGTCTGCAGCTCTCGACGCAATCGCCCAGCATCGACTTCAGCTTCGCCTCGCGCTCCACGTCGTAGTGCTTGATCAGCTTGCCCTTTTGAGCCATGGTGGGGTGAGTCGTGTTCATGTGCTCCTGAAGAACTTCCACACTGTAGGTGCAACTGAATTCACTGAATTATTCACTGGCAGCCCACACAAACCATGAGGTCCTCTTCGGTCGGCATGTAGAGATGCTGGCAGAGCGCGCACTCGTACCTGATCCAGTTCAAATGGATCAAAGTGATGTGACGCTCGAGCTCGTGAAGCCCCATTCCCTGGCCGAGTTCGCAAAAGACACACCTGTACCTGTCTCCATCGGAACTCTTCAATGGAGTCTCACTGAGAAGCAAGAGTTGGTGTTCCTTTCGTAGCTGAGCTTGGCGCGTTGCCGCGTTAGTTGGCAGAAATGAGCTCATTATTTGGACTTGGTCACTCTTGCACTTTTGGGAGTTGACAGATTGGGAGTGATTGAACTACTGCGAGAAGTACGTACATACAGCGCACGAGACCTTCCACCTGAGCTTATCGCGCTAATAAGCGTGGCACGCCGCTTGGCGTCAATTATCTCAGATGGTTCGCGCGATAAGTTGGCAGTATACATACATAAGACATCACGCTCACAACGGTGATGTGGGTGCTGCTCCGCTTGATCACAGTATGTTGTGACCTGATCATTCGGTGAGATGCTTATCGTTCAGTGAGATGCTTATCATTCAGTGATTGATGATTCCAGCAATCTACATGCTGTTAACTGGAGAGTGAGAGCTTTAGCCATCCTTTAGGTCGCCAACAACTGACTCAATCAGCAGACGTCGGCCGCACAAGCGGAGCAACATTGTGTAACAAGACACTAGCTAAGTCACCTCAAAACATCGGTTGCTTGTTCTGCTATTTACGATCTCGTTTGCATCTACATTACTAAGCTAGCTAGGTGTAGTGTCCGTCCGTCCGTCCGTCCGAAACGCTCGCCTTCCTAGCACTTCGCCACGCGACGCTTCAGCACGCGCTTGCCTCGCTAGCACTTCGCCACGCCAAGCTTCAGCACGCACGCGCTAGGAAGCCAGCAGGACGCCAGCGGCGTCCCGCAGAGAAGCTCGCTCGCTTCGATCGATCGGCCGCAGAGAATCAATCGCTGCACGGCCAGCGTCGCCTGTTGCTGCCTGCCTTCAACGCAGGCTTTGCCTGAACAGTACGGCAATGCACGGTAGCAGAGCCTTGCAAAAGCGAACAGTGCGGCAGTGCGCGGTACAGCAGAGAACCTTGCAATGTGCAATTCAAAAGAGCCGAACAGTACGACAATGCTCGCGCAGGCAATTCAAGCCGCTTCAGCGACTATTTCGCTTGCAACAGGACAGATCTTGCAACAGGACAATCGGCCCGCTCTCTAGCATTTGTTTTGCGCGCCGCTTTGTACGGCGCGTTCGCGAGGCAGTCAGCGCCATTAGCTTGCAACAGGACAGACTTTCTGCAACAGAACGCTGCAACAGCACAGACGTTGCAACAGGATCGCAGGACAAATCTTGCAACAGGACAAATCTTGCAACAGGACAGATTTTGCAACAGGACAGACCTTGCAACAGAACAGATTTTGCAACAGGACAGACCTTGCAACAGGACAGATCTTGCAACAGGACAGATTGTGCAACAGGACAGATGTTGCAACAGGACAGATCTTGCAACAGGACAGATCTTGCAACAGGACAGACCCTGCAACAGGACAGATCTTGCAACAGGACAGATCTTACAACAGGGCAAATCTTGCAACAGGACAGATCTTGCAACAGGACACATCTTGCAACAGGACAGATCGTGCAACAGGACAGACCTTGCAACAGGACAGATTTTGCAACAGGACAAATCTTGCAACAGGACAAATCTTGCAACAGGACAGATTTTGCAACAGGACAGATTTGCAACAGGACAGACCTTGCAACAGGACAAGTTTTGCAACAGGACAGACCTTGCAACAGGACAGATCTTGCAACAGGACAGATCGTGCAACAGGACAGATCTTGCAACAGGACAGACCTTGCAACAGGACAGATCTTGCAACAGGACAGACCCTGCAACAGGACAGATCTTGCAACCGGACAGATCTTACAACAGGGCAAATCTTGCAACAGGACAGATCTTGCAAAAGGACAGATCTTGCAACAGGACAGATCTTGCAACAGGACTGACGTGGCAACAGGATGGTCGCGCGAGGCGAACAGCACCGTTGGGTCGCAACAGGACAGATTTTTCAACAGGACAGATCTTTCAACAGGACAGACCTTGTAACAGGAGAGACCTGGCAACAGGACAGGCCTTGCAATAGGACAGGCCTTGCAACAGGACAAACCCTGCAATAGGACAGACCCTTCAACAGGGCAAATCTTGCAACAGGTCAGACCTTGACAATGAACAGGGCGGACGTTGCGGCGCGCGTGCGAGGCGACCAGCGCCGTTGGCTCACAACGGGACAGACCTTGCAACAGACAGACCTTGAACAGGACAGATCATGCAACAGGGCATTACGACCATTGACGACTACATTCCATGGTATTCAGATCTCAGGAATTCTTCTGCAACGGGAAGGAACGGCTAGTATCTACCTACTGTACATTGAATGCGGTTATCGCGAGCTGTTACATCTGCCGTTGGATGCTGTCGTCGTCGTCGACGCGATTGTAGCAGTACTGTGTAACTGTTACAGTACATGCTCTCTAGGCCAGAGCGACAATCACGAATGTCGTCTGCAGACGGCCTTTCAGAAGTCTAGTCTAGGCTATTATCTGTCAGGACGGAATGTATCAAAATATGTCACAGTTACGTCTATGCAACGCACGCGTCCCAAGGAAGGTTACTAGCTACTCAGCTCGGCGTAAAGCCGGTCCACAGATGACAATGCACCACTTCGCTTTGGAAGGGGTCTATCTGCGGCCCTACAGAAGCTACCTTTTCAACGCCTCTGTCTACTACTTCTATCGAGGACCTCGCCATCCGGTGGAGAAGCAAGCGCGCTACTTCATTGGCCACGCTCTCGTGAAGACCAAGCAGACAAGACCCCTGCAACCTAGAAACGCCTTTGTGCGTGAGGACGGCCTGGAACTGGTCTGGAACGTCCCAGTGGAGGAGTGCCACGGGCCGATAGTCAAAGCGAAACTCGGCGGGAGGGAGGCTGCAGCTGCAGTGGTGTGGGAGGGCGACTTCTCGCCAGGCGTCGACTGTCGCCGACCGTCCCAGTCGCTGCTGCGCGCCCGCGTCGACGTCAGAGGATTCGACGGCCAGACGCTGCAGGTCACAATCGGTGGCGGTGAACTGATGCTGCAGTTCGCAATTGCAGCTCATTCCATTTCAGCTATGCCAAGCCACGAAGGCCGGTTATGGGGAATGCGCCGACCTGACTGTGGACGTGGCGCGGACTCCGCTGTACATAACGGCCACAATCACCTTGTCTGCAGTAGGCGTCTTCGTGCTTGGGGTAGCCGTTGCGATTCTGCTCGTCCATCTGAGGAAAAACACGGTACAGTAGGTCTCTACACATTTAATGGGCGTCACCACTACATCTACATTACTATGCTAGCTAGGTGTAGTGTCTGTCCGTCTGTCTGTCCGTCCACGCTTGCCTCCCTAGCACTTCGCCACGCGACGCTTCAGCATGCGCTTGCCTCGCTAGCACTTCGCCACGCGACGCTTCAGCACGCGCGCGCCTAGACGCCAGCGGGACGCCAGCGGCGGCAATCAATCGCTGCACGGCCAGCGCCGCCTGTTGCTGCCTGCCTTCAACGCAGGCATCGCCTGAACACTACGGCAAGGCACCGTCGCCGCTCAATCAGGCTCGCTCCCCTTAGCTCGCATTGGATCTGGCGGCTCTTTGTTTTGCGCGGCGCTTTGTACGGCGCGTTCGCGAGGCAGTCAGCGCCGTTGGCTTGCAACAGGAGAGACTTTCTGCAACAGTACAAATCTTGCAACAGTACAGACGTTGCAACAGGATGGTCGCGCGAGGCGACCAGTGCCATTGGCTCGCAACAGGCCTGATTTTGCAACAGGACAAATCTTGCAACAGGACAGATTTTGCAACAGGAAAATCTGCCCGCTCTCTATCATTTGTTTTGCGCGGCGCTTCGTACGGCGCGTTCGCGAGGCAGTCAGCGCTGTCGGCGTGTAACAGGACAGACTTTCTGCAACAGGACAAATGCTGCAACAGTACAGACGTTGCAACAGGATGGTCGCACGAGGCGACCAGTGCCATTGGCTCGCAACAGGACAGACCTTCTGCAACAGGACAGATTTTGCAACAGGAGCAACAGGACAGACCTTGCAACAGGACAGATTTTGCAACAGGACAAATCTTGCAACAGGACAGATCTTGCAACAGGACAGATTTTGCAACAGGACAGATTTTGCAACAGGACAGATCTTGCAACAGGACAGATTTTGCAACAGGACAGATCTTGCAACAGGACAGATCTTGCAACAGGACAGATCTTGCAACAGGACAGATCTTGTCTTGCAACAGGACAGATCTTGCAACAGGACAAATCTTGCAACAGGACAGATTTTGCAACAGGACAAATCTTGCAACAGGACAAATCTTGCAACAGGACAGATCTTGCAACAGGACAGATTTTGCAACAGGACAGATCTTGCAACAGGACAGATCTTGCAACAGGACAGATTTTGCAACAGGACATATCTTGCAACAGGACAGATCTTGCAAGAGGACAGATTTTGCAACAGGACAAATCTTGCAACAGGACAGATTTTGCAACAGGACAGACGTTGCAACAGGACAGATTTTGCAACAGGACAAATCTTGCAACAGGACAGATCTTGCAACAGGACAGAGCTTGCAACAGGACAGACCTTGCAACAGGACAGACCTTGCAACAGCACAGATCTTGCAACAGGACAGATCTTGCAACAGGACAGATCTTGCAACAGGACAGATCTTGGAGCAGGACAGATTTTGGAACAGCACAAATCTTGCAACAGGACATATCTTGCAACAGGACAGATTTTGCAACAGGACAAATCTTGCAATAGGACAAATCTTGCAACAGGACAAATCTTGCAACAGGACAGATCTTGCAACAGGACAGACCTTGCAACAGGACAGCACCGTTGGGTCGCAACAAGACAGACCTGCAACAGGACAGATTTTGCAACAGGACAAATCCTGTAACAGGACATTTCCACAGACGAAGCCAAATAATGCAGTCTTCAAGGCGATTATGTCTCCTTCGTTGGGCAGGTTCGTCTATCCGCAGCGGGAGCTGAGCGAGCTGTGGCTCTGCGACGAGTTGGAGGATCGGCCGGCCAGCGCGAAGTCCAGTCGGTCGACGCCGAAGCCTTCTGCCTTGTCCTACTACTACAAGTGCAAGGACGAGATGGAGAAGTTGCAGCTACACGTCCCCGTCATCCGACTGCAGAAGAGACTCGTGGCCAACGCCGGCTGCAGCTGCGGCTGCTCCTGAGCTGACGGCCTCCACATGTTCTATGTACGTACGTACGTAGGTAGTTAGTACGTGGCAGGAGATTGTGGTAAGCGCTACACCATTGTACCGATACAATGCAATTGTGATCATTTGGTGCTGGGGGATCGGACAGATCGCGTATGGATTTGTTCACAGTGTTGTACGGTGGTTTGCAAGGGCGTTGTTTGTGTAAGGGCGTTGTAGTTATGTACTCCAGCGGCTGCATGGATATCCACGTTAGAACTGCAAGCTACTGTTTGAGCTGGCTATAGTGCAGAGAAAGTAAAAAAATATTTGCTCGGACTCTGTTCGTTCAGCTATCTGTGCAATGGACCGCAGGGAATGTTGTGTACATAGGTACTCGCTCAGACGTATGCCCACATAGGTAGTGCTCCAGTTTACACCGTCCGTTACGTTGTCGTACGCAGTGATGAGCGGAACTTATAACGGATTCTGGAAGAGTGAAGACCGTCGCTCTCTACCATTGTTTGCGTTGGTGTCCAGTTTCAGTGTCACAGAGACAGACGCAAACTCAATCATCCCAGGCGAGAGGAAGGATACAATCGCTCATCTCACCAAAAGGCCTTCCGAGGCATGGGCGACGAACGCCTTTCGATTCATCAGCCACTGAAGATCGCCGCGAAGGTGTACAGTCCACGAGTCAACGCCTGCAGTCAGAAGTCGCTGAGAAGAACGGCCGACTGCCCTGCCCCCGGCTTGGACGCAGAAGTGCTGTCGTTTCTACTGCAGATCCTGCGGGTGAACTACACGCTGGTGCCAGTGGGAGACGACGTCCAGTGGGGTGCACTCGACCCTGAGACCGGAAGATGGAGCGGACTTCTGGGACTGATCGCCAATGGGACCGTTGACACCTCCAGCTCCCAGTGGTTCGTCACCGAGGAAAGAACTGCCCACTTCGACCTGAACTACCCGCTGTCACAATTGGACTTCCTCTGCGCTGCACCAAGGGGCGCAGACAGTGTGGCTGAAGCAGCCAATAGAATAGCCGCTGGGTACTCGGCAGGCGTCGTCGCTTGCACAATCCTGGCGTGGACGTTGGCGTGGTTGTCGCTCAGGTGCTTCAGCTTCAGTGCATCCTTTTGGCTGCTCGTCACTGTGTCCCTTGAATTTTTTCCTGGTGGCACCATTTCCAGGCTGACGGCGATCGGTGACAGACTCCAGGCTCTGTGGGCTTCTCATGCAGCCGCCAACGCTAGACGAGCGCTTAGCGTTGTCGAGTTGAAAACACGACCATTCCGAGTGACCACAGGACTGTTCATCGCACTCGCACTGGGCCTCTATCAGTGCACATTGGTGACGAAGCTCATGCTCAAGCCACTGGGTATTCAGCTTCGCATTCATCTGGAGTTCACGCGTCATTCTCACGTCACGCTTCACGTTTAGAACTGCCCCTGTTTTCCAATGTGGAAGAGCTGGCAGCGGCCATTGGCTCGCGGTCGCTGACCTGGTTGACCAACGATCCAGTCAACTGGCTCTACCAGCAAATACGCACTTCGAACAGTCAGATGTTCGGCTTGTTCAGACGAGCCCTTGAGCAGAACCCTCTCAGGGTCGTGTCTGGAGAGAATCTGACGGCGACGGTTGGCCGAGGCGGATTCGTGCTCTGTGAATCGTCCGACTACATCTACGACGTCATGAGTTGGGTTACTATAACACCGTGAGGCACTGGTATGCATGCGTTTGCTGTGGGCCATTTCAGGCAGCGGCGTTTGCGACACGCGCGTTCAGCAGCTGAGTCAGCTGCCTACGAGATGGACTGGATGGCTGTTCCGCAGAGGCCATCCCTTGGTGCCAGCCATCAGTCAGTTGATCATAGAGCATCAGGTCACAAACATGTCAATCATTCTAGCCCAATCAAATGCAACTAAGCAGTAGCCTTCAATTCAGGCCTACCTTCGCTACATGGAACAACTCTACATGGGCGAAAGCAACGTTGACAGGACAAGATGCACTCAAGATTCCTCAGAAGCTGGCGTAGCGCCTCTCGAACTGATTCAGGCGTGTCTGTTTGGTTATGGCACTGTTCGTCATTTGAGAGTCTGCTTCCACATTGTCTTCCCTTGCAGCTGACAGGCGTGTTTCTGTTCCAAGCCATATCGTGCCTGGTTGGACTGGGCTGTCTGCTTGTGGAGATGCTCACTGAGAGATGTGTACACAGGTGACAGCATTTGAGTAGGCTAGGTGGACTTTGTGGTGTGATATTCTCCTGCTGATATCGTGAATAATACACCGTAAAGTGTTAATTACTGCTATGGTCTACAATACAGGGACTGTACCAAAATGCAAAACCTGCGTCTCTTGCGCCCTACGCTTGAAAAGACATGTGGCAATCTACGATGCAATGCGAAAATTTGGGTATCGGGCAAGCTACGATTAGACGGTTAGATGCCACAAACTATACTTTCCAAAGCGAAACTGGAGAAAATTAGAACGAATTCCAGTACTGATTAATGAAGACAGTCGGAGGCGATCACGGTACTCGTATGCAGGTACAGTACATAGAAGCGGCCGACCGAGCCAGAGTCTGATCACTTGTTGGCCGTACAGCGGAAGTACTTTCGGAAGAAGGGCAGGCGGAAGTGGGCCAGGGGGGCTGCGCAGCCTGTCGAAGGTCTTGTGTCGCAGGGCCAGAGCGGCGGCCGTACGACCGCTGGACGAGTACAGAAGCCTTCCCGGCACCGCTTGCCTAAATCTTGTCGAGCCGCCCAGACTTGCTTTCCGGCGCGCTTAGCAGGCCGACGCGAGTGATCCGACCGACAACACATGGGTTATCTGATCCCATGGTTCAATCTCCTCTGAAAAACAAAAACACTATTTTACTTTCATTCTTGCGACTCGTACGCGCACACCACGCATGCACGCACCCACATGCGCTCGAACAAACACACACCTCGGCCTCAGCAAAGCGAACCCTATGATCAAGAGCTCGGTGGCAAATTCGTCACACGTACATATGGTCAAACTACAGCCAAGCGTAAAACAAATGTCAAATTCGTAAACAGCGTCCCCCAAAACCCCAAAATCACGTATAATATTGCAAAGTCCACCCGACGCAAAGCTCAAAACCACTGCGCTTATCAAAGGAGACAAAACACCTCCTGCCTAGCCTCGGTAGGGTGGTCACTCCGGCAGAAGGTGCGAGCTTCCTGTAACAGGTCCTCCTCATGTTGATCTTCTTGCTCTGCGCATTGCGTTTATTGGTTGGTTGGTGCAGACTAAAGTCTGTTTCAAAATAAAGTGAACTGGAGGTTTTTGCAGAAATCTTGCACCTGTTTAAAGGAATGTGACATTCTTTGGTGGCAGTCGATAGTGGTACAGGTCTAGCGTTTGTGCGTGTTTATCTCGCGGTAATCACGCAACACGCACAGAAATTACGCTCCGTGGAAAAAAATCGACTTTTTCGTGGCATGAGCGATTTTGCCGTTCTAAGTGCAAATTGTAAAGGGACATGTCCTTAGTAACCGTACAAAGTTTGGCGGTTCTAGGTCAACGCACAAAAAAGTTACAGCAATTCTCCCGACCCCTACTTTTTCAAATCTTTAAGGAATTTTGAAAAGCGCCGAAAAAAACTGGCACTTTTTAATATCTCACGAACGCCTCGCCCGATCTTAATGATTTTTGAACCACATACGTAGGACACTTGTAGGTACCTGTGTGCTGAATGGGAGCTCAGTCGCTTGTCGTGTGGTAAAGATACAGGCCGTCAAATCTGATGGTGCAAAAATCGGAACGACTGAGCAAGCGAATGAGTGAAAAGTAAGCTGTCGAATAAACAAACGGGGAATAGCAGATGTTGAAGGGAACACGTTGACCAGCCGAACCCAACTGGAATGAAATTGGTGGGCCACTTATGTCGCGAATAGCAGTGGTTAGATGTGCAGCTCAAATTCGCCGAGTGTGCTATGATAGCAGGAGTAGTCTTGCTTTGCTAATAATTTCTCCACCACACAACCGATCCAAATGAAACTTGGCGACAGTGTCAGGGAGGCCAGTGTCTAAGAAGCGCACTCACCAAAGCGCAACCCCAATCTGCCAAGATGGCCAGTTCGCGGTCAGTTCACTTTTTCTCGCCATCGTACATTGGTGACCCATAGCTTTACCACACGACAAGCGACTGAGCTCCCATTCAGTACACAGGTACCTACAAGTGTCCTACATATGTGGTTCAAAAATCATTAAGATCGGGCGAGGCGTTCGTGAGATATTAAAAAGTGCCAGTTTCTTTCGGCGCTTTTCAAAATTCCTTAAGGATTTGATAAAGTAGGGGTCGGGAGAATTACTGTAACTTTTTTGTGCGTTGACCTAGAACCGCCAAACTTTGTACGGTTACTAAGGACATGTCCCTTTACAATTTGCACTTAGAACGGCAAAAATCGCTCATGCCACGAAAAAGTCGTTTTTCCACGGAGCGTAATTTCTGTGCGTGTTGCGTGATTACCGCGAGATAAACACGCACCAACGCTAGACTTGCACCACTATCGACTGCCACCAAAGAATGTCACATTCCTTTAAACAGGTGCAAGATTTCTGCAAAAAACCTCCAGTTCACTTTATTTTGAAACAGACTTT